>CAUYOR010020928.1:0-18604 GCA_963573925.1 Callimico goeldii | reverse complement strand
TAGTAGAGACGGGGTTTCACCATGTTGACCAGGATGGTCTCGATCTGTTGACCTCGTGATCCACCCGCCTCGGCCTCCCAAAGTGCTGGGATTACAGGCGTGAGCCACCGCGCCCGGCCATGCTGTTTTTGTTTCTATGGCCTTACACTATAGTTGGAAGTTGTGAATCATTATGCCTCAAGCTTTCTTCTTTTTGCTTAGGATTGTCTTGGCTATTGGGCTTTTTTTTGCTGGGGAGGGGGTTCCATTTGAATTATAAAAGGTTTTTTCCCCCTAGTTCTGTAAAGAATATCATTGGTGGTTTGATAGGAATAGCAATGAATCTATGAATTGTTTTGGGCAGTATGGCCATTTTCCTGATATTGATTTTTCCTATTGATGAGCAAGGAATGATTTTCCATTTGTTTTTGTCATATCTGATTTCTTTCAGCAGTGTTTTTTAGTTCTCCTTGTAGATATATTTTTAATTTTTCTTGTAGATATCTTTTATCTCCCCAGTTAGCTAAATTCCTAGATATTTTATTCTTTTTGTGGCAGGTTTGAATGGGATTACATTCCTGAATTAGCTCTTGGCTTGACTTTGGATTGTACAGGAATGCCAGTGACTTTTGTACATTGATTTCTGTATCCTGATACTTTGCTGAAGTTGTTTATCAGAAAAGGAAGCTTTTCAGCTGAGACTATGATGTTTTTCTAAATGTGGGATCATGTCATCTGCAAAGAGGGATCATTTGACTTCCTCCCTTCCTATTTGTATCCCCTTTACTTATTTCTCTTGCCTGACTGCTCTGGCCAGGACTTACTGTGTTAAAGAAGATGGTTGAGAGATGGCACCCTTGTCTTGTGCTGGTTTTTCAAGGGAAATGCTTCCAGATTTTGTTCATTCATCATGATGTTGGCTGTTGGTTTTTCATAGATGCCTCTTATTATTTTGATGTATGTTCCTTCACCTAGTTTATTGAGAGTTTTTAACACAGAGTGATGTTGAATTGTATCAAATGGCTTTTCTATAGCTGTTGAGATAATCACGTGTTTTCTGTCTTTAGTTCTGTTCATGTGATGAGTCACATTTATTGTTTTTACATGTTCAACCAACCTTGCATCCAAGGGATAAAGCCTGCTTGATCATGGTGGATTAGCTTTGTGATATGCTTCTGAATTTGATTTGTCAGTATTTTGTTGAGGATTTTTGCATGGATGTTCATCAAGGATACTGATCTGGAGTTTTTCTATTTGTGTTGTGTCTCCTAAACCAGATTTTGGTTTTAAGATGATGCTGGCCTCATAGGGTGAGTTGGGGAGGATTTCTTCCTCCTCGATTATTTGGAATAGTTTCAATATGAGTAGTACCAACTTTTCTTTGTACATCTGGTGGAATTTGGCAGTGAATCTGGCTGGTCCTAGGCTTTTTTGGATTGGTAGGCTCTTGAGTACTAATTCTATTTCAGAGCTTGTTATTAGTCTGCTCAGAGTTTCAGTTTCTTTCGGTTTCAGTCTTGGGAGGGTACATGTGTATAGGAATGTATTGACCTCTTCTAGATTTTCTAGTTCGTGTGAATGGAGATGTTCATAATATTCTCTGATGGTTATTTGCATTTCTGTATGATCAGAATAATACCTGTTTGCCATTGCAAATTGTGTTTATTTGGATCTTCTCACTGTCTGTCTCCTGTCACTGTATTTTCAAATAAACTGTCTTCAAGCTAATTCTTGCATTTTCTTGATCAATTCTACTATTAAAAGTCCCTGATGCATGCTTTAGTGTCTCAGTTACATTTTTTAGCTCTAGAATTTCGGCTTGATTATTTAAGGTAATTTTAATCTCCTTGTTATATTTCTCTGATAGAATTCTGAAATTCTCTCTTTTATCTTGAATTTCAAGCTACTTTGAATCATCAGCCTGAAAGGTCATATATTTCTGTTTCTCCATGATTGCTCACTGGTGCCTATTTAGTTCATTTCTGGAGGTCATGTTTTCCTGGATGCTTATATATGTTCATTGGTGCCTGGGCATCGGAGAGCTAGGTTTTTATTGTGGTCTCCGCAGTCTAAGCTTGCTTGTGCCTGTCCTGCTTAGGAAGGCTTTCCAGATATTCAAAAGGATGTGGGCCCCAATCGAAGTAAAACTGTGGTTTTTGCAGACTTGTGGAGGTACTACCTTGGTGGTCTTTGTTAAGATGCAGAAGAATTCTCTGGATTACCAGGCAGAGACCCTTGTTTTTTTTTTTCTCTCTCTCTCTTATTTCCTCCTAACCAAATGGTGTCTTTCTCTATGGAACCACCTGGAACTAGGCATGTGGTGATGCAAGCAGCCCTGTGGCCCCCAGCACTCACACTGTGCTGAGTCTGACCTGAAGACAACACAGCCCTGAGCTTTGGCCAAGTCCCTTCCCTTCAGGGCAACGAGTTTCCTCGGGCCTCAGGCGTGTCCAGAGATGCTGTTTGAGAGCCAGGTATTAGAATAAAAATCCAAAGCAATTGACCCGATGTTCTCTTCTATTGTGGCTAAGCTGGTACTCAAACCACAATACAAAGTCCTCCCTGCTCTTCTCCATGCTTTCCATAGGCAGAGGAGCCCTTACCAGTGTCCGCCACACTGCTGGTACACTAGGAATCTGCCAGGTCACCACCAATGTTCACTTGAAGCCCCAGAGCTCTTCAGTCAGCTTCAGGTGAATGCTGCTAGCCCTAGGACTCACCTTTTAGGGCAGTAGGCTCCTCTCTGGCCCAGGGCAGGTCCAGAAATGCAGATAAAAAGCCTAGACCTAGACTCATGGACTCCTAGTTCCTGCTTGCTGCTCTACCCCTCTGTGGCTAAGGTGACACAGGGTGCAAGACAAAATCCTCTTTACTTTTCTCCCTGCTCTTCTCAAATAGAAGGAATCTTTTGCTGTAGCTACCGTAGCTGGGAATGTGCTGGATTATGCTGAAACCAGCATATCTCAGAGCCCAAGGCCCATGATGTACTCCCTGGGTACCACTGCTGGTTATTCAGGGCCCAAGGGTTCTTTAGTCAGTAGGTGATGAATCATGCCTTCCCTTCAAAGCAGCTATTTCTCTTTTGGCCCAGGGCATGTCTAGAAATGTCACCTAGGAGTTATGGCATGAAGTGAGGGTGACATCACTCTGCCCAGTATCCTATCCTACTGTGGCTGAGCTGGTATCCAAGATGCAGGACAAAGTCCTCTCTACTCTTTGCTCTCCATTCCTTAACTGGAAGAAAGGACTCACTTCAGTTGCATTGAGCTGCACTGCCTCGGTTTGAAGAAGGAATGCCACAAGTTTTCCCTTAGTAATGCCAGGTAGTGTCCCTCCAAGGTCATATGCAGCCTGGTAAATTTGCTTTAAGCCCAGTCTAGTACTGGGAATTGCCTAGGAATTGCCTAGGGATTGTCATCCTTGTTTACTAGGATTGTCTTCCTAGTTTACCCAGGACCCAGAGCACTTCAGCTTAAGTAGCAAGGCTTGCCTAGAAAAAGACATAAAATATTTTAAGAAATATTTGTTAAAACAATTTAAAGAAAAAGAAATAAAATATGAAGAGTAAAGCATAGGCTATCAATACACATATATGGTTTGTTATTTGCTAAGGTGTGATCAATGTGTATTAAAATGTAACTATAAGAATAATATTAGTTTAATGTAGTTCAACCTCTGGGAAGACAGTTCACCCTCTGGCTTAGGTGGGTCCAAATTCACCCTCCATGCATGGACACTGGCTGAGCCATGTATGGCTACATTCTCCACTGTGATAGGGCAGCATCTAGCTCAATATACTGTCTCCCCATCATTGTGCTTTCCTTCAACAAAGTACACAGATTCTCTCTCAGATCCACAGGCCTGCTGTTTGGGGATGAGAGAGAGGTGGTGTCAGTAATCCAAAACTATGTCTCTGTATTAGTCAAGTTTCCCTAGAGGGATGGGACTAATGGGATAGATGTATATTTGAGAGGGAGTTTATTAAGTATTGACTCACATGATCACAAGGTGAAGTCCATAGTAGGACATCTGCAAACTGAGGAGGAAGGAAGCCAGTCCAAGTCGCAAAACCTCAAAATAGGGAAGCTGCCTTCAGTTTGTGACTGAAGGCCTGGGAGGCCCTAGAAAACTACTGGTATAAGTCCAAGAGTCCAAAAACTGAAGAACTCAGAGTCCAATGTTAGAGGGCAGGAAGTATCAAGCATGGGAAAAAGATGGAGGGTGGAAGACTCAGCAACTCTATTCTTTCCATTCCTGCTTTTATGCTGGCATCTGATTAGATGGTGCCCACCCAGATTGAGGGTGGGTCTCCTCTCCCAGTCAACTGATGGAAATGTTAGTCTCTCTTGGCAACACCCTCACAGATACACTCAGGAACAATACTTTGCATCCTTCAATCCAATTGAGTCAACACTTGATATTAACCATCACAGCTTCCTTGCCTTCCTCAATGCCTCTTTTGGCACTATCAAGTTAAAACCAGGTACAGTGATTGCTCATCTGATTTTTGGTTCATGTGACTGTACTTTTCTGTATGCGATAGTTGCTAAAATGTGGTGTTCCAATGCAGGGGAGGGTGAACAGTGTAGGCTTCTATTCAGTCATCTTGCTCCACTCCTGTATTAGTCTGTTCTCACACTGCTGATAAAGACATAACTGAGACTGGGCAATTTACAAAAGAAAGAACTTGATTGGAATTACAGTTCCACGTGACTGGTGGCTCGGGAAGCCTCACAATCATGGCGGAAGGCAAGGAGGAGCAAGTCATATCTTACATGGATGGCAGCAAGCAACGAGGACGAGCTTATGCAGGGAAATTCCTCTTTTTAAACCATCGCGTATTGTCAAACTTACTCATCATCACAGGAACAACATGGGAAAGACCTACCTCCATGACTCACTTACCTCTCACTAGGTCCCTCACACAGCACATGCGGATTCAAGATGAGATTTGGGTAAGGACACAGCCAAACCATACCAATTCTCATCTTTTTTTGTTTGTTTGTTTTAGTAAATAGAAGGTGCGCACTGTAAAATAATGATAAAATTATAGAAAAATGCATAAACAAATATAGTCATTTATTATTATTATGTACTATACAGAATTGGATGAGCTATAATTATATTTAATTTGTAACACAGTAAGTTTTTTACATCAGCATCAACAAGCACATGAGTAATGTGTTACATTACAGCCTTATAATTGCTACAGTGTCACTAAGTGATAGGAATTTTTTAGCACCATTATAATCTTATGAGGCTACCATGATAAATGCAGCCTGTAATTGATGGAAATGTTATGAGGTACATGACTATACATGCCAGAAAGGTAGATGTGGTGTGCAACCAAACTCAGCATTGTTTTCATGAGTCTAATTCTTACTCCACTTTCAAGAACACAAAAATATGATGAGTAAAGCATAGACATCAGCAAGCGTATTATGGTTTGTTATTTGTTTAGGTGTAATCAATGCTTGTTAAAATGTAAGTACAATATTCAGTGTAAATAAATATAAAAAAGTTTCTTTATCTCAGGTATATTGGGATATATTTCTATCTTATATTAGGTCCCCTTGAAATAGGCTCTGAGATGAATACTTGTTTTCTGGGATGGACTTATAAGGAATATTAAAAGGGAGATCTGGGCATACCAACACACTTACCTACAATGCTGATACAGCTAGGGAAAACTCCCAGATTTAGCAAATAAAAGTACAAGTTGCCAGTTGAATTTAAATTTCAGATAAATCATGAATAATGTTCAGTATATGTAATTTCTAAATATTTAATGGGACATACTCATACTAAACTATTTAAATTCAACTGGGCATACTGTACTTCATTTGACAACTTTGAACTGAGTCTTCAGCCAATGCTACTGGGCATCTTTCAGAGTTGTACCAAATTGATGCAATGCAGTTGCATCACTACATTAGCAATGATACAAAGCAGTGATAGTTGCAGTGATACAAAGCAGTTGTATCACTACATTAGCCAGCCATGGGTCAGTAGCTGCCCTCTGAAAGGAGGCACCACTTTGGGTGGGTTAGTTCATTTTAGTTTGTCTTAGAGCAGTATTTAGTGAAAGATACAGATGTGAATGGTCAACTACTGATATCCCCTGTAAGTGTGTGATTGATGTGTTCCCAGAAAGATGGAATCAGGATGATGAACCGCAGTGTCTAGTATAACAGTTTCTCTATGTTAGCTTCAAAAGCGATGTTTACTTAATGTTTCTATATCCTACTTTTTTGTTTTATTGTTTTTGTTGTTTTGTTATGACTTTGTTCTCTTGATTCATTTTCCACCTTAGTGTTTCTTATACTGAGGGGTCGTAGCTACACATAATACAGAGGAATACTGAGGAATTGTAGCTACATGTGACAATTGAAATTTCAAGGAAAGGGAATTTATGCTGAAATATTTGAATAACTCTCCCTCTTTAGCTTTTACTATGTCAAAAATTCATATAAAGCTATACCTTTACACAATTCATCTCTTGAAATTTTTGATGAAACAAAAACACATTATTGCTTTTTTATTGCAAAAGAGAAAAATAAAATTAAATAGTTTTATGTACAGAGACACCTGCTACAAAACAATTAGTTTTACATGATCCTGCACTGTATTTGCAGAAAATACTTAATTTGTCATTTCTTTAGAAATGAGAGGATAGAGGCCAGCTGCAGTGGCTCATGCCTGTAATCCCAGCACTTTGGGAGGCTGAGGCCAGCGGATCACCTGAGGTCAGGAGTTCGAGATCACCTGGCCAACATGGTGAAACCCCATCTCTACTAAATATAGTCAAAATTAGCCGGGCATGGTGGAGCATGCCTGTAATTCCAGATACTAGGGAGGCTGAGACAGGAGAATTGCCTGAACCCAGGAAGCAGAGATTGTGGTAAGCTGAGATTACCCCATTGCACTCTCGCCTGGGCAACAAGAGCAAACTTTGTGGGTTTTGTTTTTTCAATTGTTTTGTTTTGTTAAAGAAATGAGAGGATAAGTCTGAAGAAATAAGGAGGAATAAGATAGCTTACTTGCAAGAAACACACACACACACAAACTTGATAGCTATGGAGTACACTAGATAATCCATAATGTGAAGCCTCAGGTTTGGGGGAGATTCTGTTTTACAGAAAAGGCCTATCTTCACAAAAATGCTGATTTGATAGGAAATCTCACCTTATCTTTATATGGTTATTAACGTTAAAGCATGGAACGTTTAAAGACCTTTTATTTTGTCAAACATTTACTTAAGCAAAGCACATTACACAGTGCCTGGCACTTTTTAATACTCAACAAATACTGTTTTTGTTGTTCTTTACTTTTTTATACTCAGGGGAGAACTGCTGTTTGAAATAATCTATAATGGCTTACTATGTTTTTTCAAATTAAAGTATCTAAAAGTAGATATATTTTGATCATAGAAAATAAAATAACAGCCCTAAATTGGAAGAAGTGGATGTAAAGTTGCTCTCTTCCAGGGCTAGAGAGGTATGATATAAGACAGTAGGGACTGTCTAGAAGTGGAGACTGTGTACTCAATGTAAAGATATTCAAATTCAATTTAAAAGTAATCTAATTCTCAGGTAGCCAGACTTGAGTTGAGACAAGCAGTGGATCTGAAAGACAGGCCGTGAGAGACGTGATACCATGGCTAGTGTGGAAATGTTATGGTATAAAACTGGGGTCCCCAGCCCCTGAGCCACAAACTGGTACTGTTCCGTGGCCTGTTAAGAACTGGGCCATGCAGCAGGATAGGAGAAGTGGGCAAGTAAACATTATTGCTAGAGCTCTGTCTTCTGTCAGATCACTGGCAGCGTTCAATTCTCATAGAAACATGAACCCTACTGTGAACTGTGCATGCAAGTGATCTAGGCTGCACACTCCTTACGAGAATCTAATGCTTGATGATGTGAGTGGTGGAACAGTTTTATCCTGAAACCTTCCCCAAACTCTGTCCATGGAAATATTTTCTTCCACGAAATCAATCCCTGTTACCAAAGAGTTTGGAGATCACTGGTGTACAACAAAATTAAAGCAGTATTAAATACGAAGGCATCTTAGGTATTATTTTCTTGCAAGAAACAGAATCTTATTTAAATTTGCCTTAGTAAAACAGGGGTATCACTGAGGATAAAAGAATATCTTGGACTCATAGTAAACAGAAAATTATTAGGTAACTGTTTTATATCAAGTTCTGAGTCTGCATGGTTTCTAGTCCCCATTCATCTGTTTATCATCAACTCTGATACAGATTAAGGTGGAAGGCTCTTGGTATTTGTTCCCTTTAAGTTTATACATGGCTTTGGGCTGCTGTGACAATTCTTGTCCAATGCTATTAGAGTTCTCAGTTGAAATGCCTATAATTAACATACTAGAATACCTCATTTTCTAAACCAAAATTTTGAGAAACAACCTCATGTATTATATACTTCACCTTAAGTTAGGCATTCATTCCTGTTTTACTGAGCTGTAACCAGAAAGATGGGTTATGTGGCACAGATAGGACTTGGTTTAAACTCTGCTTTATCACAATGCCAAACTAATATTTAGAGTCTCTACATGCTGAAAAGCTTATGTCACTCCCTCATTATGCAATTCAAAATGAAATTATAAGTCTGTAAAAAAAAATACATGCTGAAGCTAAACAGTTAATTCTAGTTTACAAAGTCTGGATAATATTATTGTCTTAGTCCATTTTCTGTTGTGAATAGCAGTATACCTAAAACTAAGTAATTTATAAAGAACTGAATTTATTTTCTACAGCTAAGGAGACTTGGAAATCCAAGGTCAATGAGGCATATCTTTTGAGAGCCTTCATGATTGTGGAGATTCTCAAAAAAGTCCCTAGGTAGCACAGAGTATCATATGGCAAGAGGGCTGAGTTGCCAGCATGTTAGGTTAGGTCTACCTTCCCCGTCTTATAAATCCACCAGTTTCTTTCCCATGGTAACTCATAATACATTCATTTATGAATAGATTAATTCATTCATGGGGGAAGAACTTTCATGATCCAATCCCCTCTTTAGAAAGCCTGCTTCTCAGTACTGTCATATTTTGGATTAAGTTTCAACATGAGTTTTGGGGGAACATTCAAACCATAGCAACCATGGAAGTTGAACCTTTCTAATTCTGTGCATGAATGTTTATATCTGGTATCCTAAATGCTGAGGCACATTTTTCACCTGCCTGTGGGTAATGCAACACAAGTCAATCACTTGCTCAAGCTAAATCTCATTGTGTCTCTCAAACATTTTTTTTTCTCAAATTCATGTCATCCCTCCACCAACAAACAAAGAGAACAAAGGTTTATAATGTTTCCTCTCCCAAAGGTAAGGTGTGAATAACTGCTTTAGGCAGAGATCAAAGTATGACCTCATTGAGCACTTTTATTGACTTCAGATTAGGGTTTCAACAAGTTCAGACTTCCTGTAGCTGCTTCGCCCTGTCCAAAGAAATTATGAATGATCCATCTCCTTAGTGTGATTCCCCACCCACTCCAATCCAACCCTTTTTTCTATCTCTTTTCAAGGTATGTCTCTAAGACTTTTTAGACAAATATGTCTTCGCTCTCACCTAACATTCTTTTTTAGCAAATTATATTTTTGTCAAATTTTTAATCTATTCAGAGGAAATGACGGTAAAGAATAATGGAATAATCGTAACTATTAAGGCGCTCCATCTTTAGTAACCAGGGGAAAAACTGGAATCTATCTCTAGTGATCTGGTGGCAAGAGGAGCGTCTGGTTTTGGTGAGTCATTTCCTTACTTTGTAAATATGACCTGGTGAATAAATCAACATAAATAAATTTCGACTTGCTGCAGGTTCCTGAAATTTTATAGAAACTTAGAAGAGCTATAAGCTAGTATAAATTTGAGAAGCAACCTTAGGCTTAGAGAAAAAAGACGGTTACTAGCTCTGAAACAAAACATACAATACTTATATATTGAAAGAGGACTTGAAAAGATAAATTAGGCAAATGAGATTTATGTTCAACATTTTTGTGAACATAAGTGGTTAATTATTCCATGTTGCTCCTTAATAAATTTTCTGATTTTAAGAAATACAACTCAAAAATGAAAGTTGTGATTTTACTCTAGACTATTAGCACACATACAGAATTTGCAGAATTGGAGGTCTCTGCTGCTCTAACTGGCAATGACAAAATCAAACATAGAAACTTAAGCTTATGCTGATTTCATAATGTTGGTCAAATTCAATCAAAATTTATAATATAATCTTTGAGGGGTTACTTTATATCTGTGGTTCTCAAGCAGGGACAATTTTACTTCTCAGGGGATATTTGTCAAAGTCTAGAAGGCTTTGTGATTGTCAAAAGTTGGAGAAAAGGAGATAACATTACTGACCAGAGAAACTGCTAAACATCCTATAGCTTCCTCTGCCTTTAATAATTGTCTGACCCAAAATGCCATAGTGCCAATGTTGAGAAGCTGTGCTCCAAAGCTTACTTATTTATTAAGAAGTAAGTTTACTTATTTATTATTAGAAGCGGTGCTTACTTATTTGTTAAATCATCATTATGTGTAAAATGACTGTTACATAACTAGTAGTAAACAAAATTTTATTGATCATATATCGTTTTCATGCTCTATTCTAAGAACTACCTACATTACTCAATTTATCCTCACTATACTACAAAATAGGGTAGGCTATAATTCCATTTTACAGATGAGAAAATTGAAGCATAGAAGAGGTAACATTTATAATCACATAGCTGTTAAAAACAGATCTGTACTTCCTCACGTAGTTTGGTTTTAGAACCCCATCCACTGTGGTAAAGGAAATCAAGGGCTGCTTACAGTTTCCCTTGACTTTCTCCTATGCTCCTGTAACTGTAAGAAAAGGATCTTGGCAATTCTCAATCTATAGAATAATTCATAATTCTGGAAGCTTCACAAAAATTAAATTATTTATTTGTTTTTTTTTTGTTTGTTTGTTTTTAAGGTAGTCGATGTTTTTTTTTTTTTTTTTTTAGAATGTGGGGAAAATGGAATGGGTAATAGCTGGTTTTACTTTCTTTTTTTCTTAAAATTTATTTATTTATTTATTTTTAGAAAAAAAAGAGAGGAAGAAAGAGAAAAAAGAGGGAGAGAGAACAGGAATATTGCTTCATTCTAAAAATGGGTATTAATAATGGCCGATCAATATTTTGTGTATTTAAAGTGGACAATGTATATTTTATGTATTTAAAACGGAGAGCTCTATAAATATTTATTGAGTTTACTTGTTCTGGATCTGAGTTCAAGTCTTGGATATCCTTATTAATTTTCTGTCTCGTTGAGTCTGAATCTTGTTATGGGTCTTATGTATCTGGTGTTAAGATCTCTTATTGTTGCATTGATCCTTTTACCACTGTATCTTTGTTGCTTTGAAATCTGTTTTATCTAATGTGAGAATTGCAACTCCTGCTTTTTGTTTATTTATTTATTTTTGCTCTCCATTTGGTTGGTAAATTTTTCTCCAACCCTTTGTTTTGAGTCTTTGTGTATCTTTGGATATACCATTAGGTTTTGGCTGTATCTTTTGATACAAATTTAGGGTCGATTTAAATTTAGGGTTACTGCCTAACATTTGATAAAATAGATTTCAAAGCAACAAAGATACAGTAGTGAAAGGATCAATACAACAATAAGAGATCTTAACACTCAGATATATAAGACCCATAACGAGATTTAGACTCAACGAGACAGAAAATTAATAAGGATATCCAAGACTCGAACTCAGATCCAGAACAAGTAAACTCAATAAATATTTATAGAGCTCTCCATTTTAAATACACAAAATATACATTGTCCACTTTAAATACACAAAATATCGATCGGCCATTATTAATACCCATTTTTAGAATGAAGAAATATTCCTGTTCTCTCTCCCTCTTTTTCTTCCTCTTTCTTCCTCTCCTTCTCTTCTTTTTTTCTAAAAAAAAAAAAAAAAGAAAAAAATAGGTACACTTTACAGATTTTTTTTTAAATTTGAAAACACAAAGAAGTTTGAAGGAACCATAAGGTCACGACTGTAAGGTAGATGCCTAATGATTTCCCATTAAAACTCACAAAGGTGCCCTTATTTGATGAGAGGAATGAGCAGAAGGACTGTCATAGCAGAGAAGCACTCTCTGTTAAAGCTTTCCTGAGTGATTTTCTGCTAAAGCTGTGGATAATTTGCTCAAGAGTCTCATAATAAGCAGATGTTACTATTCTTTGGCCATTCAGAAAGTCAGTAAGCAAAATGCCTTGAGTATTTAAAAAAACTGTTGTCATGCCCTGTCATGCCCTTTGCTCTTGACTACTCTGCCTTTGTTTTGACTGAACGGCTCCACCTCTTGACAATCATTGTTTTGATAGTGTTTTGTCTTCAAGATCCTACTAGTAAAGCCCTGTTTTATCTCCTGTTACAAGTCTTTGAAGAAATGCTTCAAAATCTTGATCCCACTTGTTTATAATTTCCATTGAAAGTGCTGCTCTTATCTACAGTTGATCTGGGCATAATGGTTTTGGTTTCCCTGGAGAGGAGAGTTTGCTCAACTTTAATTTTTCTTTGTTTTTAATTAATTTATTCATTATACTTTAAGTTCTGGGGTACATGTGCAGATCATACAGGTTTGTTACATAGGTATACACGTGCCATGGTAGTGGTTTGCTGCATCCATCACCCCGACACCTACATTAGGTATTTCTTCTAATACTATCCCTCCCCCATCCCTCCATCCCCTGCTATTCCTCCCCTAGCCCCACATCCCCCAGGCCCCAGTGTGTGATGTTCCCCTCCCTGTGTCTGTGTGTTCTCTTGGTTTTATACCCACTTACGATTGAGAACATGTGGTGTTTGGTTTTTTGTTCTTGTGTCAGTTTTCTGAGAATGATAGTTTCCAGTTTTTTCCATGTCCTTGCAAAGGACATGAACTCATCTTTTTTACTGCTGCATAGTGTTCCATGGTCTATATGTGCCACATTTTCACTCAGAATTCTGTAAGTTAAACAAGTAGAGATGTCCATGATGTTGGGTATTATTTTTGCTATTATCAGTCTTCTTCAATTAAAACATGACAAAGATTAATTTTTCTCTGAAAATCAATGTGGTTGGTCTGGTGCTGCAGGCTTCATCTTCAACATTGTCACATTCCTTCTTAAAACAACCTATCCATTTGTAAACTGCTGATTTTGATGGGGCCATTGTCCCATAAACTTTTCACAAAGGAGTAATGATTTTGTCATTCTTTCACCCAAGTTTCTCCATAAATTTGAAGCTTCTTCATGTTTCAATTTTAGCAGAATTTATGTTGCTCTTGTAGAAGCTCTTTTCAAACATATGTCATATTCTTCTTAGTGCCTCAAATTAGATCCTGTTCAGACACGTCATAAGTTAGTTTGAGTTTATTTTGGTGAAAAAAAACCTGAGGTCCATGCATATTTTTTTCCATGAACTTTTTGAAGACCCCTTATGTAATACTTGGCTCACTACATGGATTTCTACTAATAACCAGGAAACAAGAAAAATTACTGCCGTACAACATATATATTTCTTAATGTTTTATTATGTATTGATTGTTAGTCTGTAAAGAGTAGAGAGCAAGTTATTTCATCTCTGTGTCCTTAGTACCAAGTACATAGCAAAGTTGGCAGAAGTTGCTGGGTAAGAATACATGAGATAAATACTCTAACACAACTTCCTGGGACAGATCTTGAATTGAAAGTATGGGTTTTTAAGATGCTTTAATGACACATTCCAAGAATTAGTGTCAAATGTTAACCTAATTTCAAATTTGAATTCAAATGACAATAGTTTGCTATTTTTTGGCTGACGTTGATAACTTTTTTTCTTTGGTGTTTTAAGACATCTACTACTTTCAGCATCTCCCATAGCACGTAGTTCAATACTGCTAGTAGTTCCTTTTACTATGGTTCAGGTTTTATACCTGGACTTCTGAGAACCCCAAATGTTGAAAACAGAAGTCTCTGAGATTAAGGAATGGGGATCTTGTCTCTGAAACTTGATCCGTTATTTGAAGTCCAGTATCTATAGCTAGCCTCCTTGATGAGGAGATCCTGCTTAGCCTGATTCTTAATTTAGGTGATCCATAGAATAATTGTTCCATTTTTGTATCCTTTTGAGATCTCCCACAGTCTCATTATGCACTTGTATTATTAAATACACGGCTGACTGATCCTACTGCTGCCATTTCAATTTGGATAACAAACTGCTTGTCACAGAAAATCTTTTTGTAATTGCTAAATATGGTGATTTCCATGTGCAAATCCCTTCCAGTTTTCTAACCCAACTTAAATTACTTTTCCTTCTCAGTTTTTACTAATATGTTCACATTTAAACAAGTTAAGCTAATTCATTGGCCAGCCAACTGAGAATTGTTTATAAGAAGACATTTATGGAAACTTTATTATAATAGTTTTATTATATGAAAGCTAATTTATATTATTATCTCAGTTTTTATATAGGGTATTATAGAGATTGAATTCTTCAATCATTTATGTCTGTTATTTGAAGGAGTACTCTTTAAGAAAGAGAATCACAAATAGAATTACCCTTCCAGTCATTTCTGAAACAGAAAGAAAAATCATTTTTCATATTATTGAAGGAAGATTGTACACTGATAAGGGATATCTTTATATTCCCCACCATTTTAGTGATTTGCTAGTACTTCAAACATGACTTTATTTTATTTTTATTTTTCTCTTTAACTTTTGAAACAAATCAATATTCTCTCTGAAAACAAGTTTTTTTTAAATTATACTTTAAGCAGTGGGGTACATATGCAGATTGTGCTCTTAAGTCAATTAGATCCCATTTGTCTATTTTGACTTTTGTTGCCATTGCTTTTGGTGTTTTAGTCATGAAGTCCTTGCTGGTTGCCAGTTGACTCTATTGATAGTTTCTTTGATAGGCATACACATGCCATGGTGGTAGTTTGCTGCATCCATCACCCCATCATCTACATTAGGTATTTCTCCTAATGCTTTCCCTCCCCAATCCCCCCACTCCCAGCTATTCCTCCCCAGCTCCACACCCCCTTGGCCCCAGTATGTGATGTTCCCTTCCCTGTGTCCATATGTTCTCATTGTTCATATGGACACAGGGAAGGGAACACGTGGTGTTTGGTTTTCTGTTCTTGGATCAGTTTGTTGAGAATTATGGTTTCCAGCTTCATCCATTTCCCTGCAAAGGACATGAACTCATCCTTTTTAATGGCTGCATAGTATTCCATGGTGTATATGTGCAACATTTTCTTTATCCTGTCTATCATTGATGGGCATTTTACTTGGTTCCAAGTCTTTGCTATTGTGAACAGTGCCTCAATAAACATACGTGTGCATATGTCTTTATAATAGAATGATTTATAATCCTTTCGATATATACTCAGTAATGGGATTGCTGGGTCAAATGATATTTCTATTTCTAGATACTTGAGGAATCACCACACTGTCTTCCACAATGGTTGAATTAATTTACACTCCCACCAACAGTGTGAAAGGGTTCCTGTTCTCCACATCCTCTCCAAATCTGTTGTCTCCTGACTTTTTAATGATAGTCATTCTAACTGATGTGAGGTGGTATCTCAATGTGGTTTTGATTTGCATTTCTCTAATGACCAGTGATGATGAGCTTTTTTTCATAGGTTTCTTGGCTGCATTAATATGCATTTAAAAAAAAAACATCAAAAAGTGGGCAAAGGATATTAACAGAGATGTGTCTGTTAATTTCCTTTGCCCACTTTTTGATGGAGTTGTTTTTTTCTTGTACACTTGTTTAAATTCTTCGTAGATTCTGGATAGTAGCTCTTTGTCAGATAGGTAAATTGCAAAAACGTTTTCCCATTCTGCTGTTTTTCGGCTCACTCTATTGATAGTTTCTTTTGCTGTGCAGAAACTCTTAAGTTTAATTAGATCCCATTTGTCTATTTTACCTTTTGTTGCCATTGCTTTTGGTGTTTTTGTCATGAAGTCTTGTCCATGCCTACATCCTGAATGGCATTGTAAACAAATTTCAAACTCCCTTTTAGTCTTACCTGACTCTATCAAATTACTTTTCCCTCTACCTGCTTTATTTCCAGATCATTACATTGAGCATTCAATTCCAAATATATCTCCCTAATTAGGCATTTCTAATTAAATTAAAAATGCATATTACTTCATTTTCTAAGAGCAAGCAACCTTTTCAGACTACTTATAAAAGTTGCACATAGACATTATTAACATATATGTCATTAATCCTACCAAATTTCCTGAGAGAACCCTTTCATGATCATCTAGATATCTAAAGGAACTCCTACCTCATTTTTTGCTGGCTTAAGCCCTTGTTTGTTTACAGTCGGTACTTGTCTTATCTATGATAAGTTTTATAAGGGCAAGTGACATTGCCTGCTTTGCTCTCAATTTATTCTTGGCATCTGGCTAATTTACTGGTACACACTAGGTGATTAGTAAATATCTATTGTACAAATAAGTGAATGTGAGCAACAGTGAACTAACAGTATGCTTCATACTTCATCATATCATGAGGGTACACCATAGATTTCACATGATAGATTTTTAAATAACAAACTATAAGTAATTTTGTGTGTGAGAGAGATTCATGAAGGAATAGAATTTTGATCACATAATTTTTTTTACAGGATATATTCTTCTAAAAGCAATAGTCCAGTCTTCCACCTATGTTACTAAAACACCAGTGCTTTTTACATATTAGGTCTTTTGAAAAAAAGCATATTTTCATGATGGATGACAATTAAATGTTACAATACAAGTAATATCTTATTTTTTATGAAATATTATGTGATAATTAAGAATTCTTACATTTGCGACAAATGATGTTTAAGGAAACTAGAGTAGTCTGATATAAATTCAATTGAACCTCGACTAAAAAGGAGTCCAAAAACTTTCTCGTTTGCCTTAATAATAAGCACAGTACAAATTGGAAGAAAGAATACACACTAACAGGCAGAAATTTTTCAACTTCTTATTTATATGGGAGTAAAAATCTATAAAGGCCTAACATTGAAGCAAATGAACTTAGGTCAAACACCTCATGGAAAGAATACTGCAGGTCATGATAGGCAGTAGAGCTATTGATTTTTCCAGAAAAAGAGCATATGTGTATATATTACTTGGTCATGTTTGACAGACTATTTTCACAGTTCATGTATAATCACAGCAATAAACAGGTGGTTGGAGGTTTCATTTTCATAAAATGCTGGTACAATTTTATGAAAAAAGCCTGATTGAATTATTTTGAGACTTTTTACTATAACAGTGACAATTTGCACATTGTTTGTGCCTTCAACAAACTGTTAGATGTGAATGATTCCCCATACTAAAATTTCTACTGCAGAAAGACTTATCATCTTGTTGCATGAGACTGTTTGGCAACTTATTAGCAAAACAAAACACAAAGAGCTTAAATTCAGTTACTTTATGTCCTACTTAATTTCAAGTAGGCTAAATTAGATGTAATTAGCAGTACAGTAGGTATTCCAAAGTTAATTTTTTAAATACTTTGTGAATAATCTACCCATTTCCAAACCTCTGAGTAGTATCTACTAGTTGTTGTTTTTTTCCTCCAGATCCTTCAGATGACATTCACATGAAAATATATTCCAGGGATTCTATCACTCCCAATAAGGAGAGCAAAATAGAGTAAAATTGTGCAATTTCTTTCTTGTCTATATGGAATTTATAACGTAGTAAATTATAAAAACTCCTTTACAATAATATCATTGATATAACAACATTATATATTTTTTCAAAATCACCCCATTCTCTTTGGGAGGCCAAGGTGGGTGAATCATCTGAGGCCAGGAGTTTCAGACCAGCCTCGCCAACATGGTAAAACCCCATCTCTACTAATAATACAAAAAGATTAGCCAGGCATGATGATGCACACCTGTAATCCCAGCTACCCAGGAGGCTGAGGCAAGAGAATCACTTCAACCCAAAAGGCAGAGATTGCAGTGAGCCAAGATCGAGTCATTGAACTCCAACCTGGGCAAGAAGAGTGAAACTCCATCTCAAAAAAAAAACAAAAAACAAAAAACAAAAAAACCTCATTCTTTGATCAGGAATTTTGAATTTGATATATCTGGTGATTACTGAAAATCAGCAATGTCATTTAAAGTATTTTTAATAGATATTCTTAAGAGATTTCTAGACATTAACAAGAAGAAAGTTTTACTCGATTTTTAAAAACTAGATCCAGCATTAGAGAAGATTGTACTAGTGTGATAGGTCTCAGAAGAGAATCCTGTAGTTTTTATGCATTTAACTTGGCCATGTTACTCCTGTGGGCATTTTTGCTTTTCAGACACTTTCTCATGCACTTCAGATTCTATAACAGAGCCTGGAAGCTCTCAGATTTGTTTCTCAACATTTATACTGATATAGCACATTTAAGTAAATAGAAAAATAAAGTAGGAAGGGAGGAGAAAAGAATGAGGGAAGGAAGGATGGAAGGAAAGAAGGAAGGAAGGAAGGAAGGAAGGAAGGAGATGAACCAGGTTTCTGCAAATAAGCAAACAATTGTGTGGGGGAAGGAATCTAGATTAAAAGAAAACCTAAAAGAAATGTGTGCATCTTATTTAGATTTTGA
>CAUYOR010020924.1:68-45079 GCA_963573925.1 Callimico goeldii | reverse complement strand
CGTGCCCAGCTAATTTTTTGTATTTTTAATAGAGACGGGGTTTCACCATGTTGACCAGGATGGTCTCGATCTCTCCACCTCGTGATCCACCCGTCTCGGCCTCCCAAAGTGCTGGGATTACAGGCTTGAGCCACCGCGCCCAGCCAACCCAATGTTTCTAAGGGCTGCTCTCTGTTTCCAGGATGGTACCTTGTTGCTGTACTCTCTGGAGGGGAGGAATCCCGTATCTTCACATGGCAGAACAACAGAAGAGTAAGGAGGCCCAGTGTTGTGTGAAGCCTTTTAACGGACCTTAATCCCGTTCAAGAGGGAGGAGCCCTCATGACAGAATCAACTCTTAAAGACACCCATCTCTATCACATTGGTTATTAAGTTTTGTGGAGGCTAAAGCAACTCCATCTTTGATGCTAATCTGCTATGTTAATTTCTGATTGACCCCTGTTCTGGAGATGCCTCTAAGATTTCCACTGTATCTATTGTTCTTTGTATAAGTGCACTTATGACAAATCTTGTCCTTAGGTCAAAATGATCTTGATGTTCCCCTAAGTCTTGCCCTTAAGTAACTGTCCTACACATCCGTTCTGAATCACTTATACCACTTCTCTATGATATATAAGCTCTGGGTCTACCAGGGTGTCTATACCACAGGGAAAGGGTGTACATGATTTCTAGGTGTAACGGCATGAGGATCCACTGTCTTGTCTTGCTGCCACTTGAGACACAAATACATGTTTTATTTGTATGTCTCTATTAAATGCTTATTTCTCAGAAACTGGATATTCCAGCTTTTTCACTTTGACCTCTCAGCTCCTCCTGGGTTTGGGGGGCAGGTTTTCATAGATGTGCCTACCACAGAACAAGTTTCAACACCTGAATTTGTAAGGGGACACGTTCAAACCATAGGAACATCTTTTCTTAAAAGGAGTATAAGGGGCATATGTTTACATTCTCTTAATGACTTGAATTATCATTATGAAAACAAATGTGTTTCTCTTATTTTAATGTATTTAAAAATAGACCTTTTGCAGGGATAACCAGTACTGAGTACTTTTATATCTAGGTAACTTGAAATAGTGAACAAACAACTTAACCTTTGTTTGAATCTCAATTCTCTTTTCTGTAAAATGGAGACAATAATATTACTGCAAGCAATATATGTAAGGATTAGAAATCATATAGGGGAAAGGCATAAATTCACAGCAAACCCATTGTTAATGATAACAAATGCCAGCTAAGAAAATGATGTTCCACTTGAAAATTACTGAGGCATAAAGCTGTTTTTCCCTGCAGTAAATGTTACCAATATTTTGCAACTTTAACTGGCATGTTAGTGGACGTATGTGTGTCTGTACATGTCTGTGTGTATGTAAATATGTGTTTATGTACATATTAATGTATACATCTCCACGCTTGCTGTTAGTAATGATCCCTCTTCTAGACTCCAGCACCATTTATGTGGTTGCTCCTGGTGTAATTTATTATACTTAATCAACTGAAAGTTTGGAGACCAGAAGGCCCCTTAGCAGTATTGACTTGAGGATAAGTCCTCTGAGTAAAGTCAATAAATTCTAATGTTTTTGTTTTCTCACAGTTATATTTGTTAAGAGTACTTTTTATTCTATTTTTATGCTATTGACTGTATTTTGAATAAGTGAGGTTGCAAGATAGCTAGGTTTCTAATAAATAAAGGACAGTAAACTGTAAATGTCGTAATATGAGAATTTATTCATTTTATTTCAGTATTTGTTTTTAAAACCGCTTTGTTGAAATGATTTACATGTAAAAACCTGTACCTATTTAATGTATACAATTTGATAAGTACATATCTGTGAAACCATCACTACCATCAAAGCCATAAACATATTCATGGTCTTTCAAAGTTTCCTTCCAGCTCCTTTAATTATATTATCATTTTTGAAGGTAAGAACATTTAACAAAAGATCTACTTTCTTAGTAAATTTTAAGTATATGGTACAGTATTTGCTATAGGGTATTTATTCCTCAGCCCCAGATAAACCAGTGCTCTACTAAAAGTTGTTTGTCTCTAACTTACCTCAACCCTTCAGAGCGAGATTTAAGAAATTCAGTAGAAGAGTGTATTCACCAATCTTCTGAAGATTTCAGAGTCATGTTTCTGGAAACATCTCACTCTTCATTTACTGCCTTATTACTTATTTCCTTAAAGGTTCACCCAAGTGAACATTTTCAGATAATAATGTTTGTTTCACCAGGAAAAGTCTGGTAAATTCTAGTTAAATTTAGAGTTCTCAGTTCAAGGACCTTCTCCAGAGCAGTGTTGGGCCTGGGCCCTGCCCTAACAGGAGAGGAAGCAGTAGCCACTTACCTTCCTGGAGAAGCAGAACCAGCTAAATAATTTGTGGAGTCCAGTGAAAAATGAAAATGAGGGATTCCTTGTTCAAACCTATAAAATATTTCAAAACAGAGAGAGTAGAGCATTAAATCAAGCATAGTTGCCCTGAAAGCTGATTTTGTGAGGAGGTGCTTCCCAGGGCAGCCCTGTACGTTGCACCACTGGAAAAGGTACAAGCTTTGCATCCCTAAACTGCTGCTTTATCTGAAGTTAGACTGTGTGCAAAGGAAAGGGGGATGAGACTATCCTCTATTGGTTTTCTGCTATGTGTCAGTTTTTCTGCATCTTATTTAATTCTTACAATAACTCTGTTAGGAAACTCTTGTCACCACCTTTTTACATAGTGAGAGTCAGAAAATTTGTTTAATTTGTCAAAGTCATAAGTGTTTCTCTCTGGATCCCTGGCTGCTTCTGCCAACCCCCTTTCCAGTTTCCAGGGACTACTGGGCTTCTGTTTCATTTACAAATAAATGTATCTCTGGGAGAATATACTGGACTGCTGAGAATCACAGTGTGGCTTGGACAACATCAAGTTCTTTCCAACTCCTGGCTTGGCTTTGGTGATTCTCAAACATAAAACTAAAACAACTCAGCTCAGGATTTGTGTTATTATTATGCTTTTCTGTAACTAGGTTAAGAATCTTAATTAGCAAAGATCTGCTTAATTCAGGGTTTTACACCTGAAGTCCACTAGCAGCCCAGGCTCTGTGTGTATAAAAATAAAGTAGCACCTATTCACCCTTTCCTAAATGACTCCTGGGATTTCTCATCTGATGTTTCTAAAAGGAGAAACTACTAAAAAATTATTTTCAAAGACCCTGAAAGCATCTTTAATAAGTAAACAATTGACTTTTGAAATTATCTAGGAAGCTAAAAGAGGCAAAATTATGTTACTCTTTTCTTTGTATAGATATTACATCTATACAAAATACATTTGAGTTCATATTAATTCTAAATAATGTCATTGTAACATCTGTTTTTAAAACAATCAAATTATTTAACAAAACTTAATCTTTCAGAAAAATTAAATTTAAATACAAACAATTTAAAATCCTTGTCAACAGAAGAGGAACTAAGCTATTTAATCCTTTTGAAAATTTCTGCCCATAAATATGGGGAAGCCAGTAGATTGCTAAAATAATCTTAAAAGCTGCTGGATATACTCAAAGGTACTTGATAAAAAACAAAACAAAACAAAAAACCCAAAACCTAGAATAGGATATGTAAATTATTACCAAATGAAATGAGAAAATTCACAAAATCTTCGACCCTCAATAAGTGATGCTTCTAATTATCTAAGCATCTTAGGACTATTTTGAAAGACTATTTTGTTGAAAATTAGGGTAAAACTTTGATTGGTTATAATCAAAATGAATCCTAAGTTTTCCTTCTCCAGGATATCCTGAATAAGATTCACAATAAAGAAGTTCAGTAGTTAGATACTTTTATTTGGTAGAAGTAGTCCACTTTATTTATTTAACTTGATGAAAACCCTAAAGTGTTTTTAAGCCTAGTTCATATTTATATATTCTTTTAGAGAAGATATGTTCTTAGTGACTCCTTGATGACAAACTCTCAGCACATATGAAAAAAAAAGGAAGAAAGAGTAGTCTGTGGTCACTCTAATTTTCATTAAACAAACTTTCTTTGTCTGAATGGGGGAACCCATATATCAGAAGAGAAATATCTTCCTACATACAAATGGGTTGCGTTAAAATTTGGTATTCTTGTATTTCTTAGTTTCAGTTGTCAATTTTTGTTAACTTGATTTTCAGCTCAATTTGGAAGAAAGTAGAAGTACGGAAAATAACACCAGAGATAATCCAGTAAACACCAACATGTTGAGAGATTATGAATGACTATATCATTGTACTCATTCACTTACTCAATTTATATTTATCAAGAACCTAGTTTTGCCAGGCAGTTGGATAAGAGCTAGGAATCAAAAAGTATGTAAGACAGAGAAGTTACTATTTGCCTGAATCTTAGGTTTCAGTGAGAATATAAATAAATTAAATAAATAAGTGTTTAGGTGATTTTATCTAGTGCTACTTTCCATGAAGATAGACATGATGGTGAGCTGAGGATGATTTTGAGTGAGTGGGTGTCTGTGTGTGTGTGTGTGTGTGTGTGTGTGTGTGTGTGTGTGAGAGAGAGAGAGAGAGAGAGAGAGAGAGAGAGAGGGAGAGAGAGAGAGTTTGTAACATTTATACAAAAAGCAAATCACTTGGTTTCTTGGTTTACTTGGTATTGTGGTTTGATCATGTGTCTCCAAGCATGTGTTAGAAACAATCCCCAATGCAACAGTGTTGATGAGAAATGATTAGGCTATGAGGGAAGAGTAAATGAAAGATTAATGCTGTTATCCCAGAAGTGCGTGTGCAACATAGGCAAGTCTTCTCCCCTTCTACTTCCCACCATTCTCTCTCTCACCTTCTGAAATGGGATGATAGAAATAGAAAATTTGTGCCAGATACTTGCACCTTGATATCAGACTTCCCAGCCTCCACAACTGTGAAAAATAAATTATTTTTCTTTATAATTTACCCAGCGTCTGGAATTCTGTTTCGGCAGTACAGAATTAAATAAGGCATTTTCCTAAGTAATGCCTTCATACTCAAAGACCTTTGAAGTCTCTTCATTCCCTAAAATCATAATGTTCCCTCCACATTCTCATATGGCTATTTTTCTTTTTTTTTTTGAGATGGAGTTTCGCTCTTGTTACCCGGGCTGGAGTGCAATGGCGCGATCTCGGCTCACCGCAAGCTCCGCCTCCTGGGTTCAGGCAATTCTCCTGCCTCAGCCTCCTGAGTAGCTGGGATTACAGGCACGCGCCAGCATGCCCAGCTAATTTTTTGTATTTTTAGTACAGACAGGGTTTCACCATGTTGACCAGGATGCTCTCGATCTCTTGACCTCGTGATCCACCTGCCTCGGCCTCCCTCATATGGCTATTTGAGTTAAAATAAGCACAGTATCTAATATCAAAGAACCTTTCCTTAAACCATGGAAGTAAAACCACTGCCACCTAGTAGCTTGCCCACACACATACAAAATTCACATCAGCCATCCCTAATGTGGTTTGCAGGGAAAGAAGGAGGATCAAAACCCTAACTATAACTTTTGTTAATCTAGCTTTGTACCAAGAACCTTGAAGGGATGTTGAAAAAGAGAAAGGAAAGTAGAATCAATTGATCATTAATCAGTAAGCGAATGTCCATAGAGTTGCTACTATGTACCAGACATAGAACCTGAACTTTAAAAGTGAAGTTTTATGGAGTTTCTAGGCCAGCAAAATTTATAGTCTTGGAGGTGTCTATGAATCTTCATGAACTTATGGCCACTGGAAAAGGAGAAGTGAATGTAAGAATACGGACACTATAAAATTAATACAATGCTTTTTTAAAATTCAACTTTTATTTTAGATTCAGGAGACACATGTATAGGTTTGTTAGATGGATATGTTGTGTGATGCCGAGGTTTGAGAAACAAATGTTCCCATCACCCAGGTAGTAAGTATAATATTCAAGTTAGTTTTTCAACCCTTTTCTGCCTCCCTCCCTCTCCTAGTAGTTTTCAGTGTCTATTGTTGCCAACAATTTGTCTAGATGTTTAGCTTCTAGTTACAAGGCGGAACATGTGGTAGTTTTCTGTTTCTGCATTAATTTGCTTAGGATGTTGGCCTCCACCTGCATCCATGTTGCTGCAGAGGACATGATTTTATTCTTTTGTTATGGCTGTGTAGAGGTCCATGGTGTATATGTATCACATTTTCTTATGCAGTTCACCTCTGATAGGGACCTAGGTTGATTTCCTGTCTTTGCTATTGTGTATAGTGCTGGGATGAACATATAAGTACATGTTTTTTGGTAGAAGATTTATTTTCTTTTGGGTGTCTACCAAAGGTTGAGATTACTGGGTCCAGTGGTAGCTGTTTTAAGTTCTTTGAGGAATCTCAAAAGTGCTTTTCATAGTGGCTGAACCAATTTATAGTCCAAGCAAGAGTGTATAAGCATTCCGTTTACCATGCAGCCTCACCAGCATCTGTTTGTTTGTTTTTTATTTTCGAGTAATAGCCATTCCGACAGTTGTGAGATGGTTATCTTGTGGCTTTAATTTGCTTTTCTCTGATGATTAATAATTTTGAGCATTTTTTTCATATGTTTGTTGGCCACTTGTATGTTTTCTTTTGAGAAATGTCTTTTCATGTTTTTGCCCACCTTTAACAAGGTTGCTTGTGTTTTGGTTGTTAAATTGTTTAATTTCCTTATTGATTCTGGATATTAGACCTCTAACAGATGAAGAGTTTACAAATATTTTCTCTCTTCCTATAGATTGTCTATTTACTCTGTTGTTAGTTTCTTTTGCTGTGCAGAAGCTTATGTTAAAGTCCATTTTTGCATTTGTTACAATTGCTTTTGAGTACTTGGTCATAACTTCTTTCCCTAGGCCTAGGTCCAAGGTTGTTAAATTGTTTAATTTCCTTATTGATTCTGGATATTAGACCTCTAGCAGTTGAATAGTTTACAAATATTTTCTCTCTTCCTATAAGTTGTCCAATTACTCTGTTGTTAGTTTCTTTTGCTGTGCAGAAGCTTATGCTAAAGTTGTCCATTTTTGCATTTGTTACAATTGCTTTTGAGTACTTAGTCATAACTTCTTTCCCTATCCAAATTGGTATTTCCTGGGTTATCTACCAAGGTTTTTTTTTTAAATATAATTTTAGATTTTAAGTTTAAGTCTTTAGTCCGTCTTGAGTTGATTTTGTATATGGTATAAGGAAGGGGTCCAGTTTTATTCCTCTGCATATGGCTAGCCAGCTATCTCAGCACCATTTATTGAACAGGGAGTCATTTCCCCATTGCTTATTTCTGTTGACTTTGCCAAAGATTAGATGGCTGTAGGTGTGCAGTGTTATTTCTGGGTTCTCTGTTCTGTCTCATTGGTCTATGTGTCTGTTTTTGTGTTAGTACCATGCTGTTTTTAGTTACTGTAGATATAGAGTATAGTTTAAAGTCAGGTAATATGATGACTCCAGCTTCCCCCTCCGCTCACCACTTAGGACTGCTTTGATGATCCAAGCTTTTTTTTGTTATTTTTTGGCTACTTGTGAATTTGTCTTTTTTTTTTTCCTAATTCATGAAAAATGATGTGTTTGTTGATTGATTGATTGTTAAATAGAAATTGTATTGACTCTGTAGATTGTTTTGGGCACAGTGGCAAGCTTAAAAATATTGATTCTTTCAATAGATGAACATGGGATATTTTTCCACTTGTTTGTGTAATCTATAATTTTTTAAGCAGTGTTCTGTATTTTCCTGGTAGAGATCCTTCATCTCCTTTGCTAGATGTATTCCTAGTTATTTTTGTGTGTGTGGGTAGAGCTATCGTAAATGGGATTGTTTTCTTGATTTGATTCTCAGGTTGAACATTATTGGTGTATAGAAATGCTATGAAGTTTTGTATGTTGATTTTGTATTCTGAAACTTTACTGAAGTCATTTATCAGTTCTAAGAGCTTTTTTGCAGTCTGTAGGGTGTCTTAGGTATAGAGCCATATAATCAGTGAAGAGATATAGTCTCATTTCTTCCATACCTATTTTGAATATCTTTAATTTATTTCTCTTGCCTGATTACTCTGGCTAGAACTTCCAGTACTATGTTGAATAGGAATGATAAGAGTGAGCATCCCTGTCTTATTCCAGTTCTCAAAAGGAAATACTTCCATCTGTTGCCCATTTATTATAATGTTGGCTATTGGTTTGTCATAGATGATCCTATTTTCACAAATTTTCTTTTGATGCCTAGCTTCTAAATTTTTTTTTTTAACATAAAGGGATAGTGGATTTTACTAAAGGATTTTTTTCACATCTATTATTATATAATTTTTGCTTTTAATTTTGTTTATGTGGTGAATCACATTATTGATTTGCATAGGTTAGACCAAACCTGCGTCACAGGATTGAAGCCTACCTTATCATGGTGAATTACATTTTGATGTGCTGCTGGACTCAGTTTGCTAACACTCTTTTGAAGATATTTTCATAAGGTTGTTGACCTGTAGTTTTTGTTGTTGTTTTAGTTGTGTCTTTGCCAGGTTTTGGTGTCAGAATAATGCTGCTTTCATAGAATGAGTTTGGGAGGAATGCCTTCTCAATTTTTTAGAATAATTTCAGTAGAATTGGTATCAGTTCTTTTTATGTCTGATAAAATTTGTCTGCAAATCCATCTTCTCTGGGACTCTCCTTGGTGTGCAGGATTGTTATTACTGATTCAATTTTCAGAATCTGTTTAAGGTTTTGACTTCCTTATGACTCATTCTTGGGAGCTTGTGTGTTTCCAGGAATTAACCCATTTCCTCTAGATTTTCCAGTTTGTGTGCATAGAGATTTTCATAATCCTTTCTTAGGATCTTTCGTATTTCTTTGGGATTGACATCAATGTAACTTTTGTTGTTTATAATTGTGCTTATTTGGATCTTCTCTCTTTTTTACTTCATTGATCTTGCTATGGTCTTATCTTTTTTTTTTTTTTTTTTTTTTTTTCCAAAAAACAACTTTTGGTTTTATTATTCTTTGCATGAATTTTTGGGTCTCAATTTGACTCAGTTCTGCTCTAATTTTAGTAATTTATTTTATTCTGCTAGCTTTGTAGTTTATTTTTTCCCCCAGTTCTTCTAGATGTGATGATAGATCATTACTTTGAGATGTTTTATAACTTTTTGAGGTCTCCATTTAGTGCATAAACTATTCTTTTAATGCTGCTTTTGCTGCATCTCAGAGATTTTGGTATGTTGCATCTTTGTTTTCATTTGTTTCACAAATATTTTTGATTTCTGCCTTAATTTTATTGTTCACCCAAAAGTCAGGTAGAAGCATGTTGTTTAATTTCCAGGTAATTGTGTGGTTTGGGAGAGCTCCTTGGTGTTGATTTCTGTTTTTATTCTAAAAGTATGGTTGGTATAATTTTGCTTTTCTTAAAAAAATATTGAGACTTGTTATATGGTCAAATATGTGATTATTCTTAGAGTATATTCCACGTGTGGATAAGAAGAAGGGATATTCTGTGGTTGTTGGGTGAATTATGCTGTAAATATCTATTAGATCCCATTAGTCAAGTGCCAAATTTAAGTCCAGAATTTGTCTGTTAGTTGTCTGCCTCAATGGTCAGTCTAACACTATCAGTGAGGTATTGAAGTCCTCAAATTTTATTGTGTGGTTAAGTCTTTTTGTAGGTCTAGAATTAGTTATATTAAGAATCTGGGTGCTCCAATGTTGGGTGTATATACGTGTAGGATAGTTAAGTTTTCTTGTTAAATCAAATTCTTCATCATTATGTAATGATTTTCTTTGTCCTTTTTCACTGTTGTTGATTTAAAGTATTTTTTTTAATAATATAAGAAGAGTGACCCCTGATCTTTTTTGTTTTCCATATGCATGGTAGATATTTTTTCAGCTCCTTTCTTTGAGTCTATGTGTGTTATGTGTGAGATTGGTCTCTTGAATACAGCAGATGGATTTTTTTTACTCCATCTTGCATTTCTGTGTCTTTTATATGAGAAATTTGGACCTTTTCTTTTCCATGTTAATATTGATATATGGGGTTTTGATCCTACTGTGAAGTTGTTAGCTGGTTGCTTGGTAAGGTCTATGTATGGTTGCTTTATAGGGTCTGTGGGCTATATATATGTGTTTTTGTGGCAGAGGGTATTGTTCTTTCATTTTTATATTTAGAATTCCCTTAATAATCTCTTATAAGGCTGATCTAGTGGTAACAAATTCCCTTAGCACGTTCGAATTGACTAGAAAACATTTTATTTCTTTTTCACTTACAAATCTTAGTTTGGTAGGCTATGAAATTTCTTGGTTGGAATTTCTTTAAAAAAATGCTCAAAATAGACCCCCAATCTCTTATGACTTATACAGTATTTGATGAGAAATCTGTCGTTAGTCTGACGGTTTTCCCTTTGTATGTAATCTGATGTTTTCTATTAGCTGCCTTTATGACTTTTTTCTTTTGCATTGACCTTGAACCATCTGGTGATTATATACCTTGATGATGTATCTCACAAGTGTCCTTTAGGTTTCTGGTATCTGGATGTCTACCTCTCTAGCAAGATTAAGGAAGTTTTCTTGATTTATTTCTTCAAATATGTTTTCCAGGTTGTTTACTTTTTCTGCTTCCCCCTCATGAGTGTTAATAATTTATAGATGTGGTTGCTTTACATAATCCTTTGCTTCTCAAGGATTTTGTTCATATTTTAGAATTTGTTTTTCTTTATTTTTGTCTGGCTGGATTAGTTTGAAGGACTGGTCTTCAAGCACTGAAATTTTTTCTTCTGCTTGGTTTATTCTATCGATAAAACTTTCAACTCTCTTTTGAAATTTCTTTGGTGAGTTTTTCAATTTCAGAAGCTCTGATTGATATGTTTCTAGGGTGTTTATGTTTTCCTTTATTTCCTCAATTGATTGAGAAGTTTCTTTGTATTGATTTTTAGCCTTATCTTGGATCTTATTGAGCTTCCTTGTAATCCATGCCTTGAATTGTTTTATCTGTCATTTCTGAGTTTTGATTTTGGTTAGAGACCATTGCTAGAAATCTAGTATAGTCCTTTGGCAGTGTTACTACATTCAGATTTTTCAGAATGCCAAAATTCTTGTGCTGGTTCCTTCTTACATGGAGGTGTTAGCACTACTAACTTGTGCAATTGTTTTCATGTGGGTAGATTTTTTTTTTTCTTTTTCCCTGTTATATCATTGTGTGTGTGTGTGTGTGTGTGTGTGTGTGTGTGTGTGTGTGTGTGTGTGTTGTTTCCCTTCCCCTTTCCCCCATCCCTAGAGGGTTTGAATGTGGGGAATGTTGCATAGAGTTTTTCAGCTTTGTTTATACAGTTCTATGGATATCTTTCAGCAGGTTTGACCTACCTGCTGGATTATGCAGTTTGATGTACAAGCTAGTAGATAACACTTATGAGTAAGATCTGACTGTGGCCAATGTGGCTGGATATGCATTTGATCCTTATTTACTAGGAGAAGCTCTCTATTGTCTTAGGTAATGGGCTGATCCATGGAGTGATCCACCACAGTAGTCTGAGCTCCTTGCTTATCCTTGTTAAGTGGGAGGATCAGAGGGAAAGTTATGCAGGGCAAAGTTGAGCAGACTCACCTACAGGTCCCTTTATGGCAGGCACAAACCCTAGCACTAAGGGATAATCCAGTGGGTAATCACAAATTGTCTAGAGTTGTGCCTAGGCATGGAACTGGGAAACCTCCTCAGCTGCAAATTCTCTGCCTGGGAGAAGTGGGTGGCCTAAACTCCTAATTCAGGAGAATGGGTGCTCCAGATACCTGGAGATCTACATAGGCATGAACTTTCGAGGAACCCACTGTACTACAATCTGCACAAAGAGAGTAGTGTGGTAAAGCCTGCTTATCTAGGAGAATAGTGTTTTAAATGCCTGGAGATCTGCCTCGGCATGGAGCAGAGAGGGCTCTGTTGCATCACAATCTCTGCTCAGGAAGTGTGGGGCTGCTCAGGCTGCTGAACCAGACAAGCAAGTGCTTTGAATGCCTGGAGCTCTGCCTGAGTGTAGAGCAAAGTGGGTCCTGTTCCACCGCTATCTATGCACAGGTAGAGTGGGATGGCTCAATCTGCTTATCCAGTTTGTAATTGTGTGTTACCCCCATCTATCCCCCCACACAGAGGCTCTCACACATATGCATGTGTGCATTTACACACATATGAGAATCAGAACTGCTTTTTCTGCATTTTTTACCTCCTAAGGCATAGATTTTAACCAGTAGTACATTGAATACTGCTCCTACTAGTGAATAATTACTGTATTTTCAGAAATTTTGTAAAGAATTTGGCATCATGTTGATAGGTTGAAATTGGCCACAGAAGATTATTTACAGATGGCTAATCCACAAATGGTACAATTCAGAACTTGTTCTCCAGGGAGCCAGTTAAGTTTTTACCAGCACATCACATTAGACTCTAAGCATCAGGAAGGTTCTCTCTTTCTTCTTTTCTTTGGCACTTGTAATACTTATCATGGCATCAAGCAGCACTAAAAAGCAGTACTTAGGGAGTACTTAGGGAGTAACCTCTATTTAGATTATATTAAATAACCTGTATTAAGGAAGTATTTAGGGAGTAACCACTATTTAGCAGTATTTAGGGACTGGTTACTTCCTAAATTTAGTAACCACTCCATAAATTTAGTAACCACTCCCTAAATAGTTCCTAAATAATGCTATTTTTTTTTGTGCTGCTTGGTTCCATGGTAAGTATTACAGAGTTTAGCCTAGATAGGTAAGTAAATCTGTAGAAAGGGAAGACATTTTCTGCTTTATACTTGGTCACCAGTTTCTTCAATCATTCCCAAGAAAAGATCGGCCCTTGAAAGTTTTTACAGAGTGGTTGACCATCTTGGGCTGGTCTCTGGCTGCTTTCCTAGGCTGTTGCCTGCTGCTTCATGCTGAGCACTCCCCACTGACATCTGGGGGAGTCGAGTTGGCAGCACACATGCTAAATGTAGGCCAGAAGTCCACAGGGTGCATAACAATCCTGCTGATGCTGTTTCCTCGACTCAGAATGGTTTTCATGCATTTTCATGTACTAGGTGTGTTGGACAACATGCACCATGGTTTGATGGAGGTTTTAAAAGAATGTGCTATTGGATTGGTGGCTTCTCTACTATAATTCCTTAGGGAATTTTACTTAGCTACAGTCACATTTTAATCCTACCCTTATAGTTCTATCTTAAGTGACATCTGGCATCTTTTTATTTCTCGTTCTGTTTGCAGTAATAATTCCAATGTTTAACATCAGGTCTATTAATATATTTCCCAGGCTAGTAACTGATTTGTGCTTCTCTTTATTCCATGCTCTTCTAGTGTGGATTGTTTTGGAGTTCACGGAAACAGATTATGTCCCAATGTCAGCACTTTTTCAAGATGTGACTTTGGGGAAATAATTAAATCCTGCTGTCTGTGAAATGGGTGTCAAGATTTCTTTCCAATAGGCCTCTTGAGGAAATTGTGCAAATAAGTGAGACCATGTGAGATGTTTTATACTTCCTGAATAATATAATGCATACATGGAAATATAGAAATGCCATTTTGAGATTTATGCAAAGTTATTTTTTCCTTCATAGTTTCTTATCTACTTGGATATTCCAATGCATCTTGCTGCCTTTCTTGACCACTCCTATGATAAGTCATTTGCTGCTCTTATGCAAGGTGAGATCCCTGTTCTGCCACTTGGTGTTGCTTCCAACATTGATCTTTTCAAATCCATTGACTTTGTTTTAATATTGTACTGAAATTATCATAACTGGATGGGGCAGTGGCTCATGCCTGTAATCCCAGCACTTTGGGAGGCCAAGGTGGGCAGATCCCCTGAGGTCAGGAGTTCAAGACCAGCCTGGTCAGCATGGTAAAACCCCTCTCTACTAATAATACAAAAATAAACTGGGCATGGTGGTACATGCCTGTAATCCCAGCTACTTAGGTGGCTGAGGCATGAGGATTCCTTGAACCTAGGAGGCAGTGGTTGCAGTGACCTGAGATTAGGCCATTGCACTCCAGCCTGGGAAAAAAGAGAGAAACTCCATCTCAAAAAAAAAAAAAAAAAAAAGAAAGAAATCATCATAACTAAGTCTTGAAATGGTCTCCTCGGAATGAGACATAGGGTTTCTAACAACTCTCTCTCTGTCACCCTGCTCTAACCACCAACCCAATGAGATCTTTTGCAAGTCTCAAACAAACTAAGCTGTGTGTGATCTGTATTTCCCTCCTGCGTTGGCTTCTGATACCATCTGCTTCACTGCTTTAGCAACTGAAACCTGGAATGGACTCTTCGACTTCTTGCCAGTGACATTCAGGAGGAAGAAAAAAATAACAAAAGAGATTGTAGAGCAAAATGGAATGAGCAGCACCTGGGGATAATGTTGATGTGCTTGCACAACCTTTCTTGTTGGTTGAAAGAAACAAGTTTAAACGGGAATGTCAAGCTGCTCTTCTGAATAAATGTTTGTGTTGTTGTTTTCCAGTCTTAACATCACCTGTTTGGTTTCTTTTGACTCTCACTACTTTGTGTATGACTTCTCTGCCCCTTATTTTCTCAGCTTTTACTAAACATAAAAAAGTGAATGATTTTAACAACCAGGGACTGCAGTAGTTTGTTCCAATTTCAGCTTTATTTGGTTATAAAGATTCAATCCATTGGCCTTCTAACCCCACTACCTCAGTCTTCTTTCTAATTTTCAGTTAGATGGTCAAGCCATGAAGTGACTGCTTTCTTTTGGCCTCCTTGTGTAATAATTTTACTTCTCTCATTTGCATAATTTATTAGGATGATCGCATTAGTCTGTTCTCTTGTTGCTGTGAAGAGATACCTGAGACTGTGTAATTTGTAAAGAAAAGAGGTTTAATTAACTCACATCTTCATGGCCAGGAAGGCCTTAGGAAACTTACAATCATGGGGGAAGGCACCACTTCACAGGGCAGCAGGAGAGAGAATGAGTGCCGGTAGGGGAAATGCCAGATGCTTAGAAAACCATCAGATCTCCTGAGACTCAATTACTATCACAAGAACAGCCTTGTGATGGAGAAATCTGCCTCCATGATTCAATTACATCACATCAACTCCCTCCCACAAAACATGGGGATTATGGAGATTACAAGTAAAGATGAGATATGGGTGGGGACGTGGCCAAACCATATCAGTGACCAATCATCCAGATCAGTCAGGGATTTTTTTGGATTTGTTACTAGAAATCCAACATTCTGGAAAAACTCCAGTCCTGGACAAGTCTAGAAAGTTGATCACCCTACTTCAGACTTATCAACTGAGAAGTATGAAATGAATGTTAACATCATACTTTGCTTTATTCATTCTTCCAATTGAACTTAATCTTGTGTTTCCTATCAGATGGATAAACAATAGCCCATCAATTATATTTAGCCTCAGACTTGTTTTAGTATGACCTATGACCTAAGCAGTTTTCTTTTTTCAACATTAAGAGTTGACTTTAAATAAAATGAATATAAGACAGAGACCAGGGGCCTGAGTTGTGAAAAACATTCACTCTCTGGTCCATTACAGAAAAGCTTTGCTAATCCATGGATTAAACTTCTTCCTTTGTAATGCAGCAAGGTGTGGGATTCTTAACCAAAGTCTTTTTTACTAACGAGATGCAGGGAAAAAAAATTAGTTATCTTTAAGACTATTGAAAGCAGGTTTTAGGGATAAGTGTCACACCATTCATTCCTTTGATTGCTAATATGTTGTTTATTATTTTGAAGAAAAAGGCAACCAGTGTATTTGGAGCAGAAATGTCACAGAATTTTGTAAAGTTGTTTCAATTAAAGTTAACAATAATAACCAAAGCATAGCTTCTGCACATATGTGGTTATCAGTTTTCCAATACACATGGTGAATGATCTCCCAACATCTATATGCTATAGATGATTAGTTTGAACGAACAAACCTTTTATAGTGAAGAGAAAACATGTGTTCTAAATTCGCCCAATCAAACTGAAAGAAAGGCTTGACATTCTGTGGATATTAACAAAGATGTATGTGCACCTGGAGCATGCACCTGGAGATTGCACCTGTGCTTAAGTTTAAAAATTTGATACATCAAGGGAGTTTCTATCTCTGTCTCTACATTGTCTGTGAAATAGGCTTTTCTTTTTTTTCTTTTCTCTCTCTCTCTCTTTTTTTAGCTCAGACTATACAAATGAAATCTTAGAAACTAAAACCTGTTGAGAGAGTTGACTTTCTGTTGCAACTGTGGCCACATGAGAAGTTTGCTTAATATCAGAATAATTCTTATTGAATCAGAGCTTTTTATTATCTCTTTCTTTATGTTGTTTAAGAGTAACATCTTAAACAGAAAACTTATAACAGAAAACTTCCCTGTGTAACTTTTCCCTTGTTAGCCTAATAAAGGTATTTATAAGCTGTTAAAATAATTAGGAGTTATTCAGCTATGATACCTGTTTTATTTTTATTTTTTAAATATAAAAACCCCTAAAGTTCCCAAATGCTTTATTCTGAGACTATGAAAATTCTTTCAATTCTAATGAGAGAGGTTTTAAGGAGTAGAATTGTGGTGGTTGTTTTGTTATTGCTCTTTGAAATTTGAAGTAGAGATAGCCTATCTCTATTCTTTTTACAGTATCCTTTGCTGATGCTTGCATGTGGCTTTGTGTCTAACAGTGACCTAGAGCCAGGATACCCACAGGTAAGAAGGCTCTGTCTTACTACTTCTTTATATTCTCTAGCTAAAACTTTTTTTCAAAATTGCTGATGGCATAAGAACCTAGCCTAATATTGAGGTTGTTAACCAGTGAGTGGTCAGTTGATTCCTAGTGAGTTCCTAAACAGACTTTAAGAAATATCTTGAAAATATATGCAATAAATATATGCATTCTGGGGGTGGAGAGTCCAAGCTTCGATAACATGCTCAGAGGGACCCTTGATGAATAAGGGTACAAAACGGTTTTAAAGCATTCATTCTACAGATGGATAAACTGAGGCATCAATGACTCTGGGACTGATAATTATCACCTAACTATACTAATAAGAAGACCAAAATGAAAGATATTGGACTCCTAGTCAGAAGGGGTTCAGGGGTTCTTTTTTTTGTTTTTTTTTTTTTTTGAGATGGAGTTTCGCTCTTGTTACCCAGGCTGGAGTGCAATGGCACGATCTCGGCTCACCGCAACCTCCGCCTCCTGGGTTCAGGCAATTCTCCTGCCTCAGCCTCCCCAAGTAGCTGGGATTACAGGCACGCACCACTGTGCCCAGCTAATTTTTTGTATTTTTAGTAGAGACGGGGTTTCACCATGTTGACCAGGATGGTCTCGATCTCTTGACCTTGTGATCCACCCGCCTCGGCCTCCCAAAGTGCTGGGATTACAGGCATGAGCCACCACGCCTGGCCTGCAGGGGTTCTTGTTCTTATCACTAGAACACCTATGTGGTGAGGTGATTGTGGGGAGTGAGTGAAATATTTCTTAGATATATACGTTTGTCAATTCAATGTGAGTCTCAGTAGAGGGTAGGCTTTCCAGAAATGTAAATAATTTTTAATTGTGGCTTGGGAAACCAGTCTTGTTCTGCCATATGTCCAAGCCTGGTGTATGATAGAATTGTGCTCATTGTTATAGTGAATACATTAACAGATGATGTCATAGCTTTAAATATTTAAACTGAAACCTACAAAATTTAAAATGTAACTTAAAAATTAACTATTATTTAAGATGCCATCTGTAGATAAAGTTGAAACCAGTGCCAGTCTAATTAGCAATCAGGAATATGGTAATTGCTTTTGGCATATGAATGTGGAGAACTTCTCCAGAGTAAAATAATGCCAAGTTGTGCATTTCTGAGTCTTTTTTCTTTCAAATTGACAGTGTTAGTATTCTAATAATATATTATTTGGCATTCTGTTTGAGGCTTTAAAGAGAGTTTTTGTTTTCACTATTTAACAGAAGAATATTATCTATCAATCAATTTATTATCATCTATCTCTCTTAAGTGTAGAGCAAAGTTTGTTAGTTTGGGCTCTCTCAGCATATTGGAAAAGAAAATTCTTTGTTGTGGGGCTGTCTTATACAATGGAAAAGTATCCCTGGCCAGTCTAGTTCATGCTAGAACCATCCCACCCATGACTAAAACCTAAAATGTCTGTAGACATTGCTTTCAGATGAGAAAATAGGTGCAGTTGCATTTATTCTATAAATGGTAACTTATTGAACATAATAAAGCATGTGATTAATGCTTCTAGGAAAATGGCTTCCCAAGGTTAACAGAAAAAAAAAAAACATGGTAGGGCTCATGCTTAGTTTGCAAGACCCACGGGTGATATCATATTGTTCTGAGAAATAACATTGTATTCATTTTGGTACATATGGGCCACATGTTTTCTGTTTGCAGGAACAATGATTATAGTTTATTTTTTACTAACTTGTTTTACTATAAATGTTCTACTTTTGCATGGTTCAAATTTTCCTTTTATGCATTTTCACAATTAAAATTTCTTTCACATAATAATATATACGTATGGGTGTGTGTGTATGTGTCTGTATACACACACACATACACATATATACTTTAGCAGAATAATAGTGATTGTGAGATATTTTACAATTGCACAGGGTAAGTCTTCATTGAAGTAGCAGCTGTTTGTGGTTGGATGGATGCTCTCGGGTGTCAGAATGACCATATCTTTGGGATCATGTAGATGTTGACCTGGGTGTGGCTCCTGGCCTTTGCAAAGATTCTTCTCTCTATGCTAGGAGCTACTAGAAAACAAAAAGGTAGAAAGGGCCATTAAGAGGAGTAAATAAATATTTTGTACACTGCTAGGAAATCTTGCAAAAAAGCCTCCATTTCCGTCATCTTTTTCTTATAAAATTCAATTTCTATTTAGCCTTTCAGACACTCCACTGTCAGATACGTTTTCAGGAACATGTTTTGTAATAAAGTAGAGAGCTGCATTTATTTTCTTTATATTTATGATAAAAATTACTTGGCAGATGCAGATAGTTTCATTTATATATATATTTGTTTATTTTTCCCATTATCCCTTTTTGTTCTGGCCAGGCCGTGGAGATGTCCCAAATTCTCCTCTAGATTCAGCCTTAATATTATGATCCTTAATCTGATAGTGACCTCTCAAGTAGTAAATCTCAGCTGTTTGGTTATGAGAAAGCCCCCTCTTTGGAAACTAGTATCATCTTTCTTTGTGTCACCTTGTTGGAGGAGCAATGGAATCTAATTATCCTTTACAATGATTTGTGAAGTAGCAAATGGGTTTGACATCTGTTCAGCAATTCTGAAGACAGCCCATTTTTATTTTTCCCCCTATGGAGCTAAAGTCTTCATAGATTGTGTCCTTTGGCCTTCCTTTGGTTCTTTGTTACAGCCTTGTGATAGTCTAAGCAAAGTTGATTTAAAAAACTAAAAGGAGAACTAGAGATAAGAATAGGGATTGCTTTTTATTATAATGAAAGAAGAGCAGTGTTTGGCCCTAAGCATTTCATGAGAGATCAGAATAATTAAGCAACCAGTGTTGTCATAATATTTGTTATTAATTAAACTATATTTTTGAGCCCCTGTTATGTGTCCGATATTTTCCTAGATGTGGAAGATGAGGTTATGAATCATACACACAATTTCCTTGCTTGCACAGCCAGCTAAACAATACTTAATGACACCAAAATATCAGGTTGGTGCAAAAGTAATTGTGGTTTTTACCTTTGAAAGCAATGGCAAGCACCCCAATTACTTTTGTACCAACCTGATACAACTAAGACAGTTACCGATAGTGAAAATTCCTGTAAAAGTGAGGGAGTCTACTATAGTGAAGAGGGGGACATGGGTTCTTCCTTCAGAGGATCAAAGACAGCATTTACAATGAGTTTTGAATAACAAGGAGTCAGACCGGAAAATGCTGGAATAGTTGAAGGGGATCAGAATATGTCATCCTAAAATATGCTACTTTGGTATAAGGATTATTTTGTGTGAAGAGCAATTGAGAAAGAGCAGACACAAAATGCTTGGCTCTCTTACTTTTTGTCTAAAAAGGCACATATTTACCTGCGTAAAGGTGACAAATTTCCATTTGCAAACATATTCCCCTCTCCAGTGCTGTGAGAAGAATATTTTAAATCACTAAAGAGGACTCTTATCACAGGGTAAGACACCAAAATGAGTCTGCATAACAAACTTTATTAACCTTTTTCTATCACATATTTTATGGTCATCTGACCACAATTTACCATCCCTGGAAGCCCAGTCCCATCCTTCTTTGTCTAGTCATTTGTCCACAATTTATATCCCTTTGTTAGAATTGTATATAAGCTCCCAGTCCAACTGCTTCCTTGGGTTTTACCTCTTTCTCTGTAACACCCATGTGTGTAAAATAAAAGCAATTAGATGTGGACAACTTTTCTCTTGTTAATTTGTGTTCTGTTGATTTAATCCACAGACTACAATTTCAAAACCTAAGATGGTAGATAATTTTTTTTTCTTTTCCCAAAGCAGGAAAACATTCCCCAAAAGAAATAAGTACATAGCTCCTGAGTGAGGAGCAAGCTTAGCATATTTAAATAGAAAGAAGTAAAATAAGTGAGGTTTGAAAAGTAGATAAGGGCTAGATCATGGATGGCTTTATAGCTTCTGGAATAATGATTGGGTTTTTGAAAAACATGCCCATTTATTTATGTCGGTCTCAATGTGAGAAGAAAGTTGAAAAAGCTAAGCAAGAAAATAACATAAACCTAATTTATTTATTTGTTAAGACATCACACTGGCTGTTCTGAGAAGAATGAAGGACAGGAGACAAAAAATGAAAGGAAGGCAAAGATTCTGGGAGGATGATGTTGGGACTCAGAAAACAACACCCCACAATAAAAGCCTCAGAAGCAAAAGTATTCTTTTGATCTTTTCCTGCACTTCTGTCTCTCAGTTCAATTCTCCTCCAAGGCTAGCCACAGAAACTGAGTTCCTTTTCCCCAAAGCCAGTCACAAAACCTAAAAATATTACTCCAATTTTTCTCTCACCTTTCTGTGTAAACAACTGACCATAAAGAAGTTATCTGACCTACCTTGTTTGATTGTCAGTTATAATACCCCACACCCAAAAAGAAGAAATCTAGGCTCAGAGATGCCTAAAAAGCATCTACACAAATGGGCCTTGCTGGGTTTCCCCACTCAATCTACTGGCCTTAGATCATACCCTTTTTGTTCAATTGTATTGCTGCATGACTGTCTATAGTTTGTTGAACCTAAATGTGAAAATGGACAACTTCCCTTGTATATTTGGGTATTTATTCTGAAGTCTCCCATGTCACATAAAACTATAAAGCACACATTTGTGTACACTTTTTCTCCTGTTAATCTGCCTCTGTCAGTGATTTTCAGTGAACTTTCAGTGGGCAAACAAAAGTTGTCCCTTATCCTTGACAATGACAACAGTCACAGAACTGGTTTTCAGTCACTTAGCATTGCCTCATAAGAACCAACAGAGCAACTCCAGATGTCAAAACAAAACAGAAAAAAAGCATGGACGATATTTAGAACAAAACATCGTGGTAAGTTACTTGTGAGAAAAAAAATATTCAATGATATTCGCTAATGCATGGCAAGGCAGACTTAATTCAGGACCCCTGTGATAGGCATAGGGACCACCGCAAGTGAATTTTGCTGTAGTGAAGACAGATTGGGTTCAGTTCCAGGTACAGCACAGGCAAGTGAGAATTTATACTCAATTAATAAGTGGGAATCAGCAGATAAAAAAATTACTAAGAGGAAACATCATGAGGAATGAGGATTTTAGCTAAGCCTACCTAACAGAATTTTTGCTGTTACAAGATAGGCCTGAGTGATCAGAATTATCTGGGGTTCGTGGGACATGAGGAAACTGATGGGGTATCCATGGTGGAGAGTTCTCACTAGGGGGATGCTGGCTAAATACACCTAACAGGATTCTTTAAAACTGGATTCCACAAGGGAGTTCACAGATGCACCAAGAAACCTGATTCAAGTTTGGTAAAGCAAAGAATTTTTCTTAGCATCCCTGAGAATTCACACATATAAGAAAGAGGAACAGGGATGAATCTGGAGACCATCATTCTCAGCAAACTGACACAAGAACAGAAAATGAAATACCGCATGTTCTCACTCATAGGCGGGTGATTAACAATGAGAACACATGGACACAGGGAGGGGAGCACTACACACTGGGGTCTATTGGGGGGAATAGGGGAGCTGGGGAGAGATAGCATGGGGAGAAATGGCAGATGTGGGTGAAGGGGAGGAAGGCAGCAAATTACACTGTCATGTGTGTACCTATGCATCTATCTTGCGTGTTCTTCACATGTACCCCAAAACGTAAAATGCAATAAAAAAATTAAAACAATAAGCATTGAAATAAACATGAGCTGTACATATTTAAGAAGTATTAATAAAAACAAGTAAGATAATTATTTAAGCAATTATTTCAGTTCAGGGTTGCAGAAAGACAGAGTCTATCCCAGCCGCTCAGGGCACCAGGCAGAAATGAACCCAGAGCTGTGAAGGAACCTTTCTCATCTCTTTCCCATGAGAACCTGATGTGGTTTGGGTCTATGTCCCCACCCAGATCTGACATCAAATTATGATCCCCAGTATTGGAGGAGGGACCCAGTGGCAGGTGGCTGGGTCTTCCTTACTGTTCTCGCAATAGCTAGTGAGTTTTCACCCCCTGTCCCTGTCTTCCTCCTGCTCTGGCTGTGTAGGACATGCAGCTTCCCCTTTGTCCTCTGCCATGACTGTAAGCTCCCTGAGGCCTCCCCAGCCATGCTCCCTGTACTGCAGAACCATGAGCTGATTAAAACTCTTTTCTTGATAGATCACCTAGTTTTGGGTATTTATTTATAGCAGTGCAAGAATTGACTAATACAGAAAGTAATGAAGTTGCTGCAGGTAAAAATTATTAAAATGTGGTGTCTCCGTAAGACTGGAGTCCTCCAGGGGATTCTCACTCTCATCTTCCAGAAATTCACCAAAATTTGTGTTTGAGTTTCTACAGTTCATGGCTCCTGGGGCCCTTGGTTCAGACAAGCCCATCTCAGCTGAACTATCTGCATGTACTGTCTCTTTACAAATGAACTTTACTAATGGGGCTAAAGAAAGTCCCTGATTTTCACTCTGTTCAGCTTTATCTTGCTGTAGGTTGGGAGTGAAGCCTTATACACTCTTAATGTGTTGGTGCAGAGGCCAGAAGTTCACATGTATCTGTGTCACCTTCCTAAGTCATTGAAATATAGGTAAGCACAATCACTAATGAAAAAATAGACAGTCCCAGCTTACAATGTTGGATTTCAGATTTTTCAACTTTACAATTGTGCAAAAGCAATACACATTCAGTAGAAACTGTGCTTCAAACACTCATACAACCATTTTGTTTTTCTCTTTCAGCCCAGTATTCAGTGAATTGCCTGAGATATTCAACACTTTTACAAAGTAGGCTTTGTGATAGATAATTGCCCAACTGTAGGCTAATGTAAGTCTTCCTATTAGGTTGGGAAGGCTAGGCTAGGCTATGAAGTTCGGTAGGTTGGGTTTATTAAATGCATTGCTACTTGTGAGACTTTCAACTCAAGAATGGATTTATTGGGAAGTAGCCTCATGGTAAGTCAAGGCACATCTGTGTGTACAACTTGTAATTAGCGTGAAACATACACATACCCCACATTAAGCTGCCCACATAGCTCAAGTCCCTGCACTATCTATCCACACTCACTGGTCTCCTTGGCCTGTGCCAGATCTCATCAGCACTCATCACATCCTCACACAGGGCCCTCAAATGCTACCCTCAAAGCTCGGAGCCACTACCACTCTCTCCTCTGCACAGAAAGCCAACTCTAAACTCTTGTAGGGTTGGGCTGTGGAGGTCTTGCTTGGCCTTTAAAATTTATCTAAAGTCCTTTTCTCTGTGAAAGGTAACACATAAATAGACTGAGTAATTCATTTACTTGTGCATTCCATTAACAACCAGTCTCGAAGGGCTTACAGTGGCTCAGGGCTGAGCTCATTTCTGGGGAACCCCTGGTTCTCATTCCACAGATGTGGGAGCTTTGATACCTGGGATGGCATTGAATATATTACTCCTTGGGTTTCAGTGATGTCTGAATCCATTCAGCCACCCGTGGAGGGCAGGACCTACACTGTTACTTGTCCTTGTGTCCCCCCAAGCACCTCTGCGAGCCCCCTCAGGATTGCCCCATTGCTTCAGTAAGCGCTTTGTTCTGAGAGGTTTGATTCTACTATTTATGAATGCCTCGATGGCTGAACAAGAAGCCCAGATGAGAGATGTAGGCATGGGGATAACTCTGCTGACTTGGGCTGCCTAGGGTCTCAAGCTGAATGCACATGCATTCAAAGCTGATTTTGATAGTGTATTTTTAAGAATTTCGAGCCATATTATTGTTTCTAGTCCAGGATGCAGAAAGCAAGTATAATAATAATTTTTGCTCAAACTTGGTTTGATGAAGGATCAGGTACTATTTTCATACAACTGAAATGCTTTCTGAAATGTTAGCTGAAATGTTCCCCCCACCTCAACTAAGAGCTGGATATATTAGCAAATATCAAAGGTGGGTGAACATGTTGTGCTGTTACTGAAAAATTGTAAGAAGTGGGGTTGTTAAAGAAATAGAGAAGTGGTGAAGTGGCTGTCACCGTGGCTGGAGCGTCTGAGACTGCACAGGGAATGCTACAAGCAGGCCTAGAGAAGGCTGTGGTGCTTGTAGGGGAAGGAGAGGGCAGGAGAGACACCAGGCCCTCCTCAGCCCATGCCTCTGCACTTCCTTGGTCCAGGCCCAGGCCCCGGCTTCCCCGACAACCCAGGTGCAGTGGCCTGAGCTTTCTGCCCTCATTTCTGCTTTGGAGAAGGAATGTCTCAGTGAAGCCCAACCTTTCGTTTCTAATAGTTTTGTTTGTTTGTAATAATATTTCTTCATATGAAACTTGTTTTAAAAAAATCACTGGGTCATACTTGGGACCTATGACAGCTCCTGGAAGATGCACAGAGGTTCTGCCTTCTCAGGGTTTGCAGGGATGAAGTGTGTTTTGGCTTACCGTCAAACACAGGGCTTGCAGTATCAGTCAAGCACATAACTGTGACCATGTATTAGTCCTTTTTCATGCTGCTGATGAAGACATACCCAAGACTGAGCAATTTACAAAAGAAAGAGGTTTAATGGACTCACAGTTCCATATGGCGTGGGAGGCTTCACAATCATAGCAGAAGGCAAAAGGCGTGTCTTATGTGGCAGCAGACAAGAGAAGATGAGAACTCGTGCAAGGAAACTCTCCTTTATAAAACCATCAGCTCTCATGAGACTTATTTGCTATCATGAGAATAGCATGGGAAAGACCAGCCCCCATGATTCAATTACCTCATACTGGGTCCCTCCCACAACATGTGGGAATTATGGGAGCTACAGTGCAAGATGAGATTTAGGTGGGGACACAGCCAAACCATATCACTCCACCCCAGCCCCTCCCAAATCTCATGTCCTCACATTTCAAGACAAATCATGCCTTCCCAATAGTCCCCCAGAGTCTCAACTCATTTCAGCATTAACCCAAAAGTCCACAGTCCAAAGTCTCATCTGACACAAGGCAAGTCCCTTCTGCCTATGAGCCTGTAAAATCAAACAGCAAGTTAATTACTTCCTAGATAAAATGGGGGTACAGACATGGGTAAATAAAACCATTCCAAATGGGAGACATGGGTCAAAACTAAGGAGCTATAGGCCCTGTGCAAGTCCAAAATCCACTGGGACATTCAAATCTTAAAAGTGCCAGATGATCTCCTTTGACTCCATGTCTCAAATCTGGGTCATGCTGATGCAAGAGGTGGGTTCCCATGGTCTTGGAAAGCTCTGCCCCTGTGGCTTTGCAGGGCACAGACTCCCTCCAGGCTGCTTTCACAAGCTGGCGTTGAATGTCTGCAGCTTTTACAGGTGCATGGAGCAAGCTGTTAGGGGATCTACCATTCAGGGGTCTGGAGTATGGTGACCCTCTCCTCACAGCTCCACTAGGCAGCACCCCATTGTGGACTCTGTGTGGGAGCACTCACTCCACATTTCCTTTCTGCACTGCCCTGTCAGAGGTTTGGCCCCACCTCTCCAGCAGAATTCTTCCTGGATATCCAGGTATTTCTGTACATCCTCTGAAATCTAGGCAGAGATTCCCAAGTCTCAATTCTGGAGTTCTGTGCACCGCAGACTCAACATCACGTGGAAGCTGCCAAGGCTTGGGGCTTCCACCCTCTGAAGCCACAGCTCAAACTGTACCTTGGCCCCTGGAGTCACAGCTGGAGTGCCTGGGACACAGAATGCTAAGTCCCTAGGCTGAACACAGCACAGGAACCCTGGTCCTGGCCTATGAAACCATTTTTTCTTCCTAGACCTCTGGGCCTGCGATGGGAGGGCCTGCCACAAAGGCCTCGAACATTCCCTCGAGACGTTTTCCCCATTGTCTTGGTGATGATTAACATTTGGCTTCTCATTACTTATGCAAATTTCATTTCTCATCAGAAAAAGGGATTTTCTTTCTATTGCATTGTCAGGCTACAAATTTTTTAAAGCTTTATGCTCTGTTTCCTTTTTAAAACTAAATGCCTTTAATGGCATCAAAACCGCCTCTTAAATGTTTGGCTGCTTAGAAATTTCTTCCACCAGATACCCTAAATCATCTCTCTCAAGTTCAAAGTTCCACAGATCTCTAGGGCAGGGGCCAAATGCTACCAATCTCTTCGCTAAAACATAACAAGAGTCACTTTTGCTCCAGTTAGCAGCAAGTTCCTCATCTCCATCTGAGACCAGCCTGAATGTAATTGTCCATATCGTTATCAGCGTTTTGGACAAAGGCATTCAACAAGTCTCTAGGGAGTTCCAAACGCCCACATTTTTCTGCCTTCTTCTGAGCCCCCAAATTGTTCCAACCTCTGCCTGTTGCCCAGTTCCAAAGTTGCTTCCACATTCTTGGGTATCTTTTCAGCAGCACCCCACTCCTGGAACCAATTTACTGTATTCATCCATTTTTACACTGCAGATAAAGACATACCCAACACTGAACGACTTACAGAAGAAACAGGTTTAATGGACCCACAGTTTCACATGGCTGGGGAGACCTCACCATCATGACAGAAGGCAAAGGCGTGTCTCACATGGCAGCAGACAAGAGAAGAGAACTTGTGCAGGGAAACTCCATTTTATAAAACCATCAGATCTCATGAGACTTACTCACTATCATGAGACTAGCACGGGACAGACCAGCCCCCATGATTTGATTACCTCCTACTGGGTCCTTCCCACAACATGTGGAATTGTGGGAGCTACAATTCAAGATGATATTTGGGTGGGGACACGGCCACACCCTCTCAGATCATGAAACCTAAATGTGTGTTTTGTGGGTGATCCATCCGGTTTCTTCCTCACGTGGTGTCACCTCACTGGGGGCAGCCCTGGTTGTACGAGTCGGCAGTTGCCTGAGTCTTGCCATGATTCTCATCCACGTGAGTGAAGAAAACATTGAATGCCTGTGCGCTCTGACTCTGCAGTGCAGGTGCGTTGCTAACCTCCATTAACTGGAGAGTGGCAGGGCTGCAGCAGGCAGCTGTTCTCCGAACAGGAGTTGGGGTCCCAATCCTCTGGTTCACCCCATACCCAGCTGGGCAGCTGGACCCCATGTTTCTCCAAAAACGTTGCTACTTGCAGGTTGTGGGGGGGACAGGAACCGAGTCTGCAGCTCCTGCAGGCCTTTGCATACTTAATGAATCCATAAAAATAAACAATTCTGTCAGAGCCATGTCTGAGGGTCAGAAACATGAGCCACCTCTTTTAAATGAACATATCTTTCAGTAGCAAAAAGGAAAAGTTTTGAAAAAAATGAAGAAAGAATTGGCAGTCTCATCTCAAATTAGCATGGGGGCAGTGTGTCATGGGCTGATTCATACTGAAAAGTGTCCCCAAAACTAACATTGCTCTCCAGCCACATGCCATCTCCTGAGAGCCAAGCCATGCTGCCCAGTCTGCCTGCCAGCCTGCTTGTGGGCGGGCTGATGTCTGGAGTGGGAGGAAGAGTGTGGCCAAGGTCTGAGGCTGACTCTGCATGGAGAGCGGGGGCCTGGGCAGAGGCGGGGGTCCACGGAAGCCCTGGTAGCTGGGCCAACTTCAGGCCAGGACTCACTGGCACAGATGTGCTTTTGAGTGTGGGTGCACCTCCCCAGAGATGTTGGCTTTCTCTGGAAAGCATCTTATTTTCTTGGTAAACACTGAAGTATTTGGGAACCACAATATCTTATTTATAGACACCGTAGATGCATAAATACAAAGTGAAAAGCTGTGTGTGTGTGTGGAGTGGGAGGGAAGGGAGAAAGACAGAGAAGGGGGAGGAGGTTTTCCAACACTTGAAAGAAGTCAGGCGGGGACTACGCACTGGGGAGACGGGTTTTGTTTATTCTCTATTTTTTCTTTTTCTTTAATATTTTGCCTCCAGAAGGACGGGTTCCCCTGAGGATGTTATATTTAGAAAAGCAGTGGAATGAGAGGGTTACCTTTCAAATCCTCCAGCTAGTTGATCAAATAGAGCCTCCTTGTTTCTAGCTCTGAGGCACAATTATGTGTAAGCAGGACCCCCTCTGAGAATTCAATTCAGTGAGAACCCAAAACTAGAGCTGGCATGGGAGCCCATTTGTGTCTTAGCTAACGTAATTATTCCAATGCTAATCCTCTGCTAACACATCTGTCCTTTCTTTCTGTGCGTAGAATAGGAAATCATACACTGCGCACGGAAGTTGTTTCAGCTGTGTGCCTGTCTGTGTTTTGCTAGCAGAACGATTCCTTTGGATGAAAGTTTCCTTCATAGCACAGTGAAACCTTCAGCGTGTGGCAGAGCGGCCCAAATCACCTCTCTATCTGCATAACGCTTTCCGTTTTCGAAGCGTGTTTAGATCATGTCACCCCTCACCCGAACCCTATGTGCTAAGCTTGGCAAATAGAAAGCATTCCATATTACAGATTAAAACATAGAGAAACTTAGGTCGCCTGGATTAAGGCCACGTGGCCAGTCACACTGGCCTAAGTGGGGCTAGAATGTACCTCCCAGACGTGCAAATCTCAGGCTTTGCCTGGCACAGGTGGGAGCAGGCCACAGACGTTCTGGGAATTCAGGTTTGTCTCAGAAAGCCCAGCAAGTTCCCTCCTCCTCCTCCTCTCTGGCTGAAGGGCTATTCTCCGAAGGCTCCTGTACCCATCTTAGAGCTGCCTTCCTGGGCACGATCAGACATGTTGGGACCTGGGAAGCCACAACCTTGGTGCGTTACTCAGTGGTTACACACAGCCTTTCAATGTAAGCGCTAGCTTAGGGGGCAAGCCAAGAAGCCAGCTCCAGGGCAGCTGCATTTCTGTGGTGGACACACACGTGTGGTGCATTAGGAGTGAGGCCTTGGGCTGCACCACCTCGTTTTCTGGCAGGGTGGAGCGGCAGTGACGCATCCCAGTCTTTGGAGCTGGGTCGGATGTGAAACATGAGATACTTCCTCATCTGCCAGTGTGGGCAAGTCATACACCTGTCCTTCCCCCGACAGGAGGCTCCTGAGGCTGAACTGAAAGGACAGGCTCTGCCCTCACATTTGCTGTTTGCTGGACCCTCAGAGCTACTGGGAGTTGACAGATCAAGGCCCTAGGAAGTGGGACAGTTGTTTCTCATTTCTGTAAAGAATTTGTGAAGGCTGACATAACTCACAGCCATTCCTTAAGAGGCAGGGATGATAAAATGGTTTAGTCTAAAACACGGAGAAAATCCCATTCAAGAGGATCAAGATCTGCGGGTCTGGAACCAGTGTTTGAATCTGCCTCAAGTAGGGCAGGAACTTTCTTGAGCATGGTGGGAACTGGAGCAGTGGCCCAGCAGGGACGGAGGCAGGGCCAGGCTGGGCCTCCCCAACCCTCCCCCCGGCCTCCGCCACAGGCTCCACAAATGCTGCTGAGGTTGCCCCTCGTGTCTGTGGTGCCCTCAGATGGGCAAGCACAGGTCACCAGCAGCAGCAAACCCAGTTTGCCCTGATGGCAGGGGAAGGGGAAGGCCATGGTCTTGTGGGTCCTTAACAGGCGTGACCTCATGCTCGCGTCATGCTGTGCAGATCTGGGGTAAGGCACTGTCTTGGCCCATTCTCATATTGCTGTAAAGAACTGCCTGAGACTGGGTAATTTACAAAGAAAAGAGGCTCAATCAGCTCATGGTTCTACGGGCTGTGCAGGCTTCTGCTTCTGGGGAGGCCCCAGGAAACTTACAATCATGGCAAAAGGTGAGGAAGAAGTAGGAATATCTCCACATGCCCAGCAGGAGAGAGAGACAGAGCAAAGCGGGGGTGCTACACACTTTCAAACAAGTTCGCATGATAACTCACTATCATGAAAACAGCAAGGGAGAACTCCCGCCACGATCCAATCACCTCCCATCAGGCCTCTCCTCCAACTCCTGGAATTAGTCATAATTCGACAGGAGATTGATCAGGGGCACAGAGCCAAAGCATCTCAGGCACAGACTGAGACTGGCCTCCAAACCTGAGGAGGGTCTGAACCAGCCTGAATGCCTTTGTCCTCTGGAGCAGACTCAGGCGTGGATTTTGCCTGAAGTCCGCCTGAAGACACACAGCCCTCGCAGGGTGGAATTCTGCAACATGACGCCTCCTTTGCCATTTTCCATTTTGCAGCATCTGAGAACGGCTTCTCCTGCATGATGGGCCAGGGCAAACTTTCCACACTTGACCTCACACTCCATAGACCACTGGTGAATCCTCAGGTGACAGTCTCTAATGTCATCAGATGACCTGTTCGGAGGGTGTGTCAGAAATATCCAGGCAGCAGCCAGCTTCTACCCGGAGCTCAGGCTTCATTCTGCTCTTCCTCACCCTGGGCAACCACCACTGCTTTGGAGCAAGTGGACCACAGCAGAAGAGTGGTCACTTCACAGACAAAGCTCTGCCTGCGTGACGTGACGGTGCTGCAGCTGTGTTCACTGACCACTCAGGAGGAATGAAACACCTCAGCGGTGAGCTGTGATGTGACGGTGCTGCAGCTGTGTTCACTGACCACTCAGGAGGAATGAAACACCTCACAGGTGAGCTGTGACGTGACGGCGCTGCAGCTGTGTTCACTGACCACTCAGGAGGAATGAAACATCTCACAGGTAAGCTCCAGGCAAGGAGGCATGTGTTGGGATTGAATCCTGGTTCCTCCACCCTGCCAGAGTCACAAAGTGGGGGTGGAGGATGAGTGCCTCTGTGTGCACCTGCATGTGACAGCAGGTGCACACAACACCCCTCTGTACGAAGTACACATGTGCAAAGAGCACATGGACATGTAAGCATGCAATGCCACTGCATGGAGCATGCCACCCCCGCCCGACATGGAGCATACAATGCACTCACATAAAAGCATGCAACTGCCACCCCATCCCCCACATGGAAATGTGGATGTGCCATGGCATATGGAAGCATTCAACCCCCACAGAAAGCATTCAACCCCCCACACGAAGCATTCAACCCACCACACAAAGCATTCAACCCACCACACGAAGCATGCAATCACCTACATTTAAGTGGGTGCCTTGAATCTCTCCATCATCAGGGCTCCTGAAGGGCCCAAGGGACGTCCTTGGTGGAAGAGACCCCTGAACACTCATGAGGGCCACACAATGGAAAACTGGCTCCCTCAATTCTTACACAAAACTATTTCATCCCATTTGACTTTTTAAAGGATAAACTAATGTGTTGGGATACTTGGCAAATATCTCTCCATATTTGTTCTCCCCATTCCCCATTCCTAGTTTCAGGAGGGACCAGTCAGGTGGCACTCAAGCAGTCCATGAGACCCCTGTCTTAACGCCAGCCTGAAGCTTCTGGAAGCCTGTATGGCTGAGAGGAGAGAGACTCTGTGTGGCCATCAGACTGGAGGGCCCTGGGGATGGGCAGAAGGGGCTCCTGGGTGGTCTGATGACACTGCCCTGGGTCCTAGGAATCACCCTCGTCATCAAGATGTGGCCATGGGAGAGGAGGCAGTGGGGCAATCAAGACTGGGTCCCCGTTACCCCAGGGGCACGAGAGGCCACACAGCACGTGAGCTGGAGCAAGAGCAAAAGAAAGGTCCCGCACCTGACGGGCCCCAGCACTCAGACACTCACACACTCACTTGCCTCTTGTTAGAGAAACTGCAGAAAACAAACACTGGGAAATGAGCAGTGACACTCTGATGTGACCCAGACCTTAGCGGCCCTAAGTGTGGTCCAGGAGTTAGAACACCGATGCCACCGGGGGTGGTGAGAAACAGAACCCTATCTTCCCTGAGACTCTGAGCTGGAATCCGCTGCTTCAGCAGGTCCTGTGCTCCCCAAACACACACGGAAGTTGGAGAAGCCAGATTTTCCTGATGACCCCAGATACTGTATTCACTCCGTTCTGTGCCCTTTGAATGGATGCCCTACCCACTCGGCTTGAAGGGCAGAAAGTACTCACCATGCCCGGCACAGGTCCAGGGTCCACCTGAATGTCCAGTAAAGGGCAAATAATCCCAGTGGTGACCTCCCGGACCAAGAATCAGCCACACCAACATGCAAAGGGAAAGGGGAGTCCTAGAGCAAAGTGTTGTGCAAACCAGAGGCTCAATCCACACTCCTAGCAATACTTTTTTTAACCACAGTGTGACATGGTTCTAAAGAATAGCAAAGGAACAGTCGTAATGTTTCCACTGTCACTTGTTACAGTGTGGAATGAAAACACGTGATCTCCGCTGCTTCCTTCTCTCCCTGAACTTATGTTACAGTCGTTTTATTTTAAAATGACATTATCAGGCCGGGTGCGGTGGCTCAAGCCTGTAATCCCAGCACTTTGGGAGGCCAAGACGGGTGGATCACAAGTTCGAGAGATCAAGACCATCCTGGTCAACATGGTGAAACCCCGTCTCTACTAAAGATACAAAAAATTAGCTGGGCATGGTGATGTGTGCCTGTAATCCCAGCTACTCAGGAGGCTGAGGCAGGAGAATTGCCTGAACCCAGGAGGCGGAGGTTGTGGTGAGCCAAGATGCGCCATTGCACTCCAGCCTGGGTAACAAAAGCGAAATTCCGTCTCAAAAAAAAAATGACATTAACAAAGCATTTTTTAATATCACAGGCCATAAATATAAGTGAAAACATTGAATTGAAAAGAAACAAAACACAGGAGTGTCTTATACCTGGAGGTGGGGAGCTGCTAAGAAGCTCTCCTCAGAAGTGGAGGCGCTCACTCACCCTGGCCCAGTGGAAATGCAGGTGGGATGGTTTGTGCAGAGCACACAGCCACGGGTGACCTTCTTTCCCTTGTGATCTTGCTTCTGTGCCTGTCTTTGGCTTCATGTAAACACTACGCTGCATCCGACCGCATTTGGGAGTACCAGGGCCACTTACCTGGACAGGGGTTTTGAAGGCACGCTGTGTCCTGTTTCTGTGATATTGCATAGCACCTGCCATGACTTGAACACAGAAGGCAATTAATATATCTGTGAATTTGGTTTCTTTGTGGCATTTTGACAAAATGGAAGGAGAGTTTACATACGCTGCTTGTCAACTCTGCCCTTCCGTACGAGGCAGAAATAATACACACTGTAACTTGATTATCTCCATTCTCACACATACACACAAAATCCCTATGGAGTAGGGGGTGGTTTATATCCGTATGGTACAGATGCAGAAACGAGGTGCAAAGGGATCAGGTGAGTTCATCAAGCAACTTACGCACCCCTGAAGAGTGGCGATGGTGCCACGGATGCATTGAGTGTGCTGCAATGTGGGTTCACGGCGTTGGTCGTGAGGAGCCTGCAGTGGGTAATAGGATGGGCTAACGGAGGGTTAGACTGGGGCAGCGTTACTCTCTGAATGGGAGTCACCACTGTCTCAAAGACAGGAAGTATTTTATAGAAACGTAACATTGCCGTGTATTCTCGTGGTAAGAGGGTGCCAACTACTCTATCTGGTACACAGTAATGATGAGTAGCTTTAGACTCAGGCACACTCGTGCTAAGACCTTTTCTCACCAGGATAATTTCTCATGACAGATCATTAACTGAAGTTCTTCCCAGACGACAGACACCAGAAGACAAAGACATTTACGGAGCCGCCCCTGGGAGCCCAGTTGTCATCTTGGCTCAGAAGTGCCCATGTTCATCTGCTAAGTGTAGGAGCCATCCTGGGATTAGAAATTTGTCTGGAGTTTGTAAGCAGGAACACCTTCCAAGAGCAGAGACAGCGTAGCCTGGGGCGCCATCCCTGTGGCTCCGGAGAGCCTCCGGAAGGGACACAACCCGGGAAGACGTGGCGGGGGGGCCCTCCTGGCCACCTTTGGTAAGCGTTTCAGGTCTCTCCTCACCAGCATGTGTCTGTCTCTTTGAAAGGGCAGACACGGACATCAGCATGGGTGTTGAGTATTCCATGATCTCTGCAAAGTAAATGTGTGGAAGCAGCTAACAGGACACAGATGCACGTGATCAGGTTTATCTGCCTGCCTGCCGAGGATGCCCTTGGCCAGAGGCTGAACTGCCAGCTTCACAGATTTCCTACAAATTGCTCACTATTTAATTTTAATTACATAGTTGAACTAAGAACTTCATGCTAATAAAGACAAAATAGAAATAAAACTTTGCAAAGGGACAGTTGTGCTAGTCTGTCTCACTTGGGTCTGTGGAGGTGGATCACGGTTTCAGTGATACACTGATTTTACAGCAGCCACGCCTCGCACAGAGCCGGGAAACCCAGCTTCGTCTTTAGGTATCGACCCATCACAGGAGTGTGGCTGTTTTGGACCCAGCTGATGTCTGCAGTGTCATCCGTCACCACAGAGAATGGCAACATTCGGTTCCTTGGGTAAGGGGATGGTGATCTTGAAGCTTCTCTTCCAACTTCACTGCAGTGCAGAAAAATACAAAGTGAGCCTGGTCATCCATGGGCAAAGTGAGACGGGGGGTGCAGGCCAGGGTGACTTCTGGGTTTGCTGGAGAGTTTAGCCTCTCTTTGGGGGAGGTCGCTATGTCAGCAGGAGCATCTCCAAATCGCTTCCAGATGGCATGTGTACGTCAGCCACAGAGGCTACTTCCAGAACCGCCAGGGACGCGGCTGCGTGTTGGGGGCTGCGTCATTTTCTCCTGGACCACAGACACTAAGTCCACAGGTCATGCCCCCCCTTTATCCTTTATTCTGTAGTCCACGTGGTTTACTGCTTCTTCAACTTTTTTTTCTCAACTCAAGAATAATTCTGTCCTCTCACTCTTGCTCACAGACCTTCACGAGACTCTGTAACACTTTTGTAATGTATAAACCATAAGCGCTTGATTAGCTCGAGCCATTACAGACGATGCTCTCCACCAGTGCAGATGGGCATTGCCTCGCTTTTGTTTTCTGTGCAATCACATTTTAACTGAAAAGCACCGGGAGGTTCCGGAGAACCCTAGGAGGACAAGCACACGTTTGTTCCCTGCATCCCAAAAACCCAAGATATCAGTAAAAGACCATGAAGGTGTGAGATAAAAACAGGGAGAGAAGTGATCACGATGAATGAAGATGCCAAAGACGCCGACGGCCGGAAGGCAGAGGGGCCAGAAAACTGAGTGAGGCGCGGGGCAGAGGAAGGTCACAGGGAGCTGCTTGCAGAGGGATGGGGACAGCGCTGGCCTCTGGGAGAGACCCATCGTGGGGCAGATCCCCGCTGAGCCGAGAACCTTGGTGAGAAGTGCAGGTGGGGAATTCTGATCTCAGCTCTCACCCTCCAGCCATGAGCAAGCAGTGCCCTTCAGAGAAACCTGCTCTTGGGGTGTAGCTTCTGGGTCAGCAGGTGCAGCCAGGACGGGAGGGGGGCTTACCACGGTGCAATCAACGTACTGAATAAACTGGCCTTAGGTGCAGACAGAAAACAGCTTACTTAATTTTTTTTCTCAACCTGTTCTTCTCTGGGGACTACACTCTTCCTCTCCTGGATTAGAGTTTGAATGGATTCCTAAGCTTTTTAGGCCCCTCTGAGTGAATTTTATAGGCCCATCCTGTTTAACATTTAAGCCCCATCTCTTGTCCAGGGGGAGACCCCCCACTTCTGCAGGTCCACGATGCCACAGGAAAGATGTGTTTTCCCCACAACAGAAACTGAAGGATTTACCTCTGGAAAGAATGGCTAGCTCAATACTGACACATAGAAAGATGCCTTGTCTCAGCTCCATATAAATCCACCACCAGATAAGCTCTGCCCGAGTACCCAGAGGCTCAGTCAGCAATTCGGCAGATCTGTCTTCAATATGGGGGAACAGCCTTGGGTCCACAGCTAGTCAAGGGAAGTCACTGGATTTCTGTGATGACAGGAGGGCTGTCTCTGTGTGCCGCCTACACTGGAGGCCACTAGTATTTCTGAGCACTTAGAAATATATCATAGAGCACTAGAAATATATAGAAATAGGGTGGAGGAACGGAATTCTAAATTGCATTTATTTTGAAATAATTTAAGTGTAAATAGTTATGTGTGCCTAACGGCTATCATATTAGACTGCACAGTTGAAGAAACTTTTACCAAAGGAGATAGAATCCAAACCTTCTCTAGGAGATGGAGGAAGACATTTCACCAAATAGTGGAATAACTCCAGGAGGAGATCAGCTCCAGGAGGCAGAAGCTCAAACCCAGGGAAAAGGCAGAGAAAAGCCCCAGAATGAGGGTGAAGACAGATGACAGCTGAGCACAGCCCTGACAACGGCCTGTGTTAGAAAACAAAGAAGAGAGGAAGAAGGGAGGACGGAGGAGAGACAGGGAGGAAGGAAGAGAGAGAGGGACGAGGGCAGAGAAGATGGAAGGGAAGAGAGAAGGAGGAAGGGGGGAGGGAGAAAAAAGAAGGGAGGGAAGGAGGGAGGGAGGAGGAAGGAAGGAGGGAGAGAAAGAAGGAAGGAAGGAGGGAAGGAAGGAAGGAAGGAAGGAAGGAAGGAAGGAAGGAAGGAAGGAAGGAAGGAAGGAAGGGGAAGGAAGGACAGAAGGAGGAAAGTAAAGAGAAAGGGAGGAAGGAAGGCCACAATTTATGGAAAGTATTAACCCTATTGAGAATTTTGGAGTCAGTACTGAGATCATGAAAGTTTCTCAACACTAAGCAAATAAAAAGCAAGGCAGTTATTAAGCCTCCCTTCAAAAGTGTGCGTGTCTCTGGTGTGTGTGTGTGTGTGTGTGTGTGTGTGTGTAAGAGATAAGGAGAGATTGTTCCAGATCATGTCGAATGGACAGGATTCCATCAGAGGATGGGGAAGGGAAGGTTTGGGTCCTTCTGGCAGGGAGTACAAAAGGGCAAGAAACTCAAGAGAAAGTGTCTAAAATAATTTCAGAAAAAAGCGAGTGCTAACAGAAGTCATTTATTGTGGAAGTTAAGGGTCGCTCCCTGGGGCAATGCTCGTTCCAGTGAGGTCCGGGGGCCAGAAGCGTGGAAGCCACCAGGACTTGTTGGAGATGCAAATTCTGGGCCCCCAGAGACCTAACTCAGCAGCGCTGGGCTGGGGCCCTGTCTGGGGAAGACACTGGGAGGCAGGACCTGGGACCTGGGACCTGGGACCTGGGACCGGCTGGGAGGCTGAGACCTGTCAGGGATGGGTCTAATCTTCCTCTGTAAACCTTGAGAAACGATTTCTTTGCACATGTGTTTTTCTTTCCTGATTAAAACAAAAGCTCAATTTTTCAGAGAAATACACATGGAAAAATTAAAACTGTAAAAGCTGCCCCAGTATTCACTATTTCAGTGCTCCCTTGCTTTTTTTTATTTTATATATATATTTAGCCTTACCATTTTTGGGAGAGAACAGGAAGGGGTGGACCTAAGGACACGAGGGGTGAGGCTGCAGCCGCCCTTCACGTTCGGCTCTGACCAGCTCCACATTGCACGTGCATGGCGTGCACAGCAGGACAGCCATCAAGTCCCAGTTCCTGTGTTTCTGGAGTTAGGGTTCTCCCTGTGAGGCCCCGGCCCAGCTGTCTGCAGCCTCACCTCTGCAGACCTGGTCTCCCTGGCAGCAGGGGGTCCTGCCCACCCCCCACTCCAGCATCACAGGCCCTTTCCTTGCAGCCTCCATGACCTGACGCAGTGACGTGCCTTGAGGGTGTACCCATGACACGTGAGACTCTCAACTCCTTCAGTGGGGTCTGTGCACGCCCCTCGGCCCGGCCCCCAGATCCGGTGAGATGCTTCGCACATCGCCCCACTGAGGCCAGATGTTCGCTTAACTCCCTTCAGAAGCATTTCAGCTTTTGTGTCTCTCTCTTGCTCTGACTTTTGGCCCTAGAAGGCGGGAAACAGGGCCCCCGGAACCCTCCTGAAAGGGTGTCTAATGTCGGTTGTAACACAGGGCCACACCTTGGGAGCTGATTTATAGGGAAAGGACCACGGCTATGACAGCCCAGAAGGCCCTCGAGGAAGCCCCCGCTCTACAGTTCAGGTCTCCTAGAGTCGCCTGGTCCATCCTTCCATATCGGTTATGTATCAAAAATGATACTGAGGGGCCTGGCCCTTTCTGCCTGAGCACAGGCTACACTGTGCCCTGACCCCAAGGGACAGCTGGGTCTGAGGACAGTGCTCCGGCCAGATCTGACACCAGCAGCTCTGCTCAGACAGTCTCTGCACAGCTTTCCTCCCTCGGGGGCCCAGGACAGGCCGACCTGACTGTGCAGCTAAGCACAGACACCTGGTGTCCCCGCATCGCTGGCTTTCATTCTGTCCTGAGGTTTCGTGTCTGCTCTAAAACTTGACGGCATGACTGGCCAATAGTAAATGTAAATTTTTCAAGACTTAAAATTACAATGCGTCAATGTGAGAATAATTATAAATAAACAATGAGCAGAGAGAAATCTACACGTGGAAAATCACATGACTGTCCCAACAGCGAACTCTATAGAGGGCAATTAGAGTACACAAACTATAATTAACTTGCCACCTCCTGCAGCCTTATTCAACAGAGCACCCCTAGAAAAGGCTTCAAGGAGACCCGCCCTAAGGGAAGCTGGGGCACGGCCGGCTGACTGCTCTTCTCTCCTATTCAGCAGAACTTTCTAGTTAACAAAGACACTTAGCACGCAGAGACCTGAGGGGCGAGAACTAGGTCTTCACACTGCCCATGTCACAAGAAAAGGACCTCCCGTGAAACAGGGTCCCCACAGCCACTCCCTGGCTCTGAGGTTACAGGCCGAAGAGGGTCTTTTTTATGATGGGACTGACATCCGCCACGAGGCGCCCCTTCCAGCCAGGCGTTGCTCAAGGATGTTGTGTGAGGTCTGCGTTATCGCACTGCCCACTGTGAGTCGGGTCTTGTTTAGGGCACTCAGTCCACACAGGGACCTGGCATGAATCTTCTGTCCTTCCGTAGCTTACGGAGGAAGCAACAGGATCCTTTGAAGGAGAGAAAGCAGAGCTGGGGTGGGAAGGCACGGTAGGGATGTGGCATGGGGACAGGGGTCAAGGGTCGAGGGCAGGAGGTCCCTGGAGGTGACATTTGAGTGAAGGTTGGAAGGAAGTGACAAAAGAAGCCATGAAGCCCCCTGTGGAGAGAGGTCCCAGGGAGGGAGGGGGGGCAGGCGCCAAGGTCCTGCCATGGGCATGTGCCTGGGGGCATCGTGGGAGCAAACCTGGGCACTGAGGCTGGGGCAAAGAGAATGAGGCTGAGGATGAGGGAGCACCCAGAGCGGGGGGAGGCTCAGGCAGGGCTGGATGGTGTCAGCCTCCTAGTCAGGTAGAGACCGTGGGGTGTGTCCAGCAGAGGGAGGGGACCAGAGGATGTCCTGTTGAGCCTGTTTACCTTCTGATTTAGGAGCGAGCTTTGCGTCTGTGACTGGGAAGCAAGGGCCAGGGCAGAGGCCACAGGAGGCTGTACAGGTGTGAGGGGTGGAGGCCTGGGCTGGGGTGATGGTGGGAAAAGGAGCTGGTCAGGGGTAATTTGAAGGGAGGGATGGCAGGGTCTTCCATGGCCTCAGTGCCAGTGGGTACACGAGAGATGAGATGAGGGTGACACCCAGGCTTGGCCAGAGTGCCTGGAAGAGCCAGTGACCACCGTCTCTCAGGGTGGAATGAAGGAGGAGCAGGTCCTGGAGCAGCTGGTGACCGTCATATCTCGGTATTGAATGACGGAGGACCGGGTCCTGGGGGAGGGGAGGTGGGAAGATGAGCAGCACCCGGAGAGCCTGCAGTCCCGTATCCGGAAAGGATGATGCTCACACTTGTGACAACTTTATCCTTGACATCATTAAAATGCTGACGGCTTAACTCTGGAGAAATCCAGATGGGCCTTACGTCATTTCTGTGTATGCAATGCCCCCAAACTCCTAAAACCCGCTAGGGTGTTGAACTCTAGAATCAAACCCAGTTTATGAAAATGGCTGGAAGCTGAGACCCCAATTATTCCACACAGAGGCACACTCTCCGCGGAGCTTGTGGCCCAGTTTCTTAATTTACTGACGCAATTACGTTAACTGGTGATTGACATTGCTTTGACTCTTTGGAGATTTTCCTGACTCTGTTGTGACTGAGGGGCGGAGATCTGGGCTTCCTGTTCCAGACTGTGGAGGTTTCCACGCAGCCTGTGCACGTAAAATGAGCTCAGGACTTGCTCCTGGTTCCGATACATTGAAAGGAAAGTTTTCTCCAACAACAAGACAGGAAAATGAATACAGAACTGTGGGGCGTTCTCTCCTCCCTCTGCACACCAGCCTTAAATTGAAGCACCTGGTGTCAGGCAGGGCCACTCAAGGGCAAGGTGTGAGGTTCTCTGTCTGACTGACTTGGGGGCGGAGGGGAAAGAGGGGTTGTGGATAGACAGAAGCCCCTCGTCCCGGCTACAAGAGGGAAGCCGCTGCTCTAAGCCAGGGTGCCTTTGCTAATAATGGCAAGATAGTTGGCTTCTCACATCTGCAGCAAAACACAGAGAGAGAAGAGGGATGGAAGCAGGTCCCAGGCTCTGCCAGCTGCTGCCGCTGCCCTCCCGCCGAGCCTAGAGCCCTGGGCCCCGCTGGCAGCAGAGCAAGCTGTTGATGTCCCCAGCTCATGCTATGTGGGGACAGCGGGCTGGTGAAGTCAGGCGGCTCTCATCTGGTGAGGGTGCAGAAATGGGTACCCACGGTGAGAATGCAGACCAACACACGGAACAGATGGCCAGACACCCGCTCGGCTCTGTTGCTGGGGCTGGTTACATTCTTAAGTGACTAATTCTGACATGTTATCCTACTAATGAAGTTCTTCAGTGTGACCCAGTCACCTGCTGGGCAGCCGGCCGTAGGCTCACGGCCCCGTGCTGCGCCCGTTCCACCCGAGGCCGAGGCGACTCGGGTGGAATCACATGAACGCTGTGCCACCGGATGGACTGTGAGGAAAACTCCCTGAGATGTCTGCTCACAGTCTGAGCTGGGACCCGCAGACGTGTCTCTAGCCACACGCCTGCGTCAGCAGCCTGTAAATGTTTGTGAGGACAGGAGACAAAAGCGGGTGGCCTGGTCCCCCAGGCAGGCTGGCCCTTGGCCCCGAGAGTCCATGGAGACCAGCAAGCGCAATCACATGGCTCCTGAGCTGACGGGCAGCTGCCCATCTCTCGGATCCTGTCTCGTGTCTGAAAACTGAGCCCTCTTTGGTCAGAACCCGCGGCCCAGCCAGGCTTCCAGCACTCCACAGCGTTTCTGGGCAGACGGCCTGCTGCAGAGAGAGCTTCTCTCCCGACACACTGCTGGTTTATACGCAGTTCAGCAGGTCGCCAAAACGCACAGGCCAGGCAGAAGAGAGACCCACTCGGAGCAAACAGAGACCCGTGAACCGATCTGAACCGCGTATGGTTCAGCCTAGGGTGACCCCGGGCAAAAATTCAGGCAGCTTCTTAAGTTTCTCAAACAAGTTTGCATGTTCAGACTTAGCAGCCCGTAAATCAAAACCACCCAGAGAAACAGGGAAACAGGCCACGAAGGCGCTGGCCAGCCCACCCGGAGCCTGCCTGTGGTTGACACACTGCCCAGCACCTGCCAAGCAAGCCGAGCCATTGCAGGGCGGAGTGCTGCTGCTACCCCAGGAACTGGCCCGCCTTCCAGCTACTTCCAGAAAGCAGAAAGTACAGATTGGGTGTGGAGGTAAGTTTCCTGCAAGAGGAATTTGAGCAAATCATCTCGATGAACTCCCTGTTAGGGAATTGGCATGGATATTAAGCACATGCGTGTATTAGGCATGCCCTGGTTTATAGATATGGATATTAAACACATGTGTGTATTAGGCATGCCCTGGTTTATAGGTATGGATTGATTGATATCCAAAATATTTTCGTAGCAACACTGAATAATAAAATTCTTACTAATTCTGATAGTTATTAATAATTTGAATGAATATTACTGCTCTATTTGTGGTTATAAAAATTCATTTTAAAGGTCAATAATATGTCAATTTTCTATCAAATCTTAATATAATCTTAAGATTTTATTTCATTCTAAATGCTTTTCTCAGTTGTATACTTACTATTTCTGAAGATGTAAAGTAAAATATAACCCTTTGTCTGAAGGCACTTGGTAGCATAGAAAGTCACATCTATGGATACAACATGCCGCAGAAGCGTAACTCTGTGAACATGAATGGGTATACCATTCAGTGGCTGACACCTCACTACAATTTCACTAAAAGGCAGATTGGACAAGTTGTCACCTGACAGCAAAGGCAACCTAGAGAGGGTCCTCTAGCTAGAATTTCAGAGTAAGGAAGACAAGAATCTAATCACTGCTTAAACAAATAAATCTGGTAGATTTTATAGTTAGCCATACCTTAAATAAATAACTTGACAATTAGGATGCAGTGACCTTAGAAAAGGAACAGTCAGGGCGGGTTGAAACAAACACCACGTTAAAAGTAGTCTGATCAAAACAAAAGATTCATCTTAACCAAATTTTGAATAATATGCATTTCTACTTCACCACATGTCCCCAGTATAGAATTGAGACCCAGGTAAAAAAAAATCTTTATCAGTACAAATGTGCCTACACCATAGTGTCCAGAATGACACTGTTTGTTGTACAAGATTCATTAACAGAAGCATGGGGGGGAGAAAGGAACTCAGAGACCCCAGTGGCCATGCCCCTCAGCGTTTCCTGGTGCCCAGGGACTTCCCAGTGAAAAGCTGATCACTACCATTAGGGCACTAACTCCTGTCATGGGGACCGAGACAGTTCTAACCTGAAATCATGTAGCATCTTTTTTTTTTTTTTTTTTGAGACGGAGTTTTGCTCTTGTTACCCAGGCTGGAGTGCAGTGGCACAATCTTGGCTCACCACAACCTCTGCCTCCTGGGTTCAGGCAATTCTCCTGCCTCAGCCTCCCGAGTAGTTGGGATTACAGGCACGTGCCACCGTGCCCAGCTAATTTTTTGTATTTTTAGTAGAGACGGGGTTTCACCATGTTGACCAGGATGGTCTCGATCTCTTGACCTGGTGATCCACCCGTCTTGGCCTCTCAAAGTGCTGGGATTACAGGCGTGAGCCACCGCGTCCGGCCCATCTTTTCAATTCTAAACACCTAGAGACCTGCTTCTTGTCAGAAGGCAGGTGGGGGGATTTCTTTATGTCAGAAAGTGGGGGTTTCTTTGCTCTGGAGGAAGCAAAACAGTGCAGTGGTTCTTACAGAAGCCCTTAGATTTATAATTGGGGTTCCCTCCTCTAGTGCACACCCCAATTTTGCACATGCAGGTGCCTTCTGTGTCTCCGCAGGATTGCGGCATTACAGATATCCTGGGAGTAAACTATCTGTCTTCCTTTGATCCAGAAACCTCGTGTGTGCTGTCAAGATAAAAGAAAGAAGTATAGATATTGAAAGTGTATCAGACGTTTCAGAAGGTCCTAGATGCAACACCACATTGGGCCCTTTTTATTCCAACCTCTGAACTCAGAGGGACGGAGGCAGTGGTGCCTTCCTCTTCCTGGCAGCACAAAACCATGGCACTTTGAACCCTTCTCTGACAGTCGGAGAGAGATCGGCATAGTTGGAAATCATCTCTAGGAACTGCCTTTTGTCAGAGTGTTCCTGAGTCACGAAAGAAATGTCTCTGAAATTCCAGTAACATTGGGAGGATGCAAAGAGCGACATTGACTGTTTGTTGTACAAGATTCATTAACAGAAGCACAGGGTTGAGAAAGGAACGCAGAGACCCCAGTGGCCACGACCCTCAGTGTTTCCTCGTGCCCAGCAGCTTCCCAGGTCTTCCTTTTCTTCCTGCTTTCTTAGCAGTTTTAAAAGAAACTAAAGAATCAAAGGTTGTGGCAGCAGCTGACAGCATTTCCCCTCTATGGAAGACTTGGAGGTGAACTCAGCGTGGATGTCGTCTGTTTTGTAATTTACTTTTTGGAAGACTTCCCTTTACAAAACAGAAATCACTTTCTCTGCACTATAAGAATATCACTCTCTAAGACTGAGCAGTAAAGCTTGTATTAATCATCACGTACTTCTTGTCCAGAAAAGAATTAAGACCAAATCTCAGCCTGACCAAGGAAGAGCAGGGTGTCTGTTCTGTATGAGAAACCCCCTCCCCGTCCCATCGCAGAGGCTGTTAATCATCCCTGTGGCATCTCCAGTTAACAAGGTCGGAAACGCCAGGAGGACAGGCTCCGGTTCCTCTCTCCTTGTGCCATCTGTGGCCCAACTCTGAACCATGCTTCCTACACCCAGGCCAATGTCAGAGAGAAACTCCGGGTGCACTGGGGTTTTTTTTTTTAAACTAAAATAAGGTGGATCTTCAGACTTGAGAGCCAAGGGTCCCAGAATATGGAAGATGCCAAAAGCCAAGGAGCAACTAAGGACCCAGAGTTAGGGTCACAGTGTTACATTCACAGTGTTAGGGTCACAGTGTTAGGGTCACAGTGTTAGGGACCCAGTGTTAGGGTCACAGTGTTAGGGTCACAGTGTTAGGGACACAGTGTTAGGGTCACAGTGTTAGGGTCCCAGTGTTAGGGTCCCAGTGTTAGGGTCACAGTGTTAGGATCCCAGTGTTAGGGTCCCAGTGTTAGGGTCCCAGTGTTAGGATCA
>CAUYOR010020923.1:0-24306 GCA_963573925.1 Callimico goeldii | reverse complement strand
GGACACAAACAGATGGAGAAACATTCCATGTTCATGGTTAGGAAGAATCAATATCGTGAAAATGGCCATACTGCCCAAAGTAATTTACAGATTCAACGTTATCCCCATCAAGCTACCAATGACCTTCTTCACAGAACTGGGAAAAAACACCTTAAACTTCATATGAAACCAAAAGAGAGCCCGCATAGCCAAGTCGATTCTAAGCAAAAAGAACACAGCAGGAGGCATCACACTACCAGACTTCAAATGATACTACAAGGCTACAGTAATCAAAACAGCATGGTACTGTTACCAAAACAGAGATATAGACCGATGGAACAGAACAGAGGCATCAGAGGCAACACAACATATCTGCAACCATACAATCTTTGATAAACCTGACAAAAACAAGTCATGGGGAAAGGACTCCCTATTTAATAAATGGTGCTGGGAAAACTGGCTAGCCATGTGCAGAAAGCAGAAACTGGACCCCTTCCTGACACCTTACACTAAAATTAACTCCAGATGGATTAAAGATGTAAACATAAGGCCTGGCACCATAAAAACCCTAGAAGAAAATCTAGGCAAAACCATTCAGGACATAGGAGTAGGCAAGGACTTCATGACCAAAACACCAAAAGCATTGGCAACAAAAGCCAAAATAGACAAATGGGACCTAATCAAACTCCACGTCTTCTGCACGGCAAAAGAAACAGTCACTAGAGTGAATCGGCAACCAACAGAATGGGAAAAAATTTTTGCAGTTTACCCATCTGACCAAGGGCTGATATCCAGAATTTACAAATAACTCAAACAGATTTACAGGATAAAAACAAACAAGCCCATTCAAAAATGGGCAAAGGATATGAACAGACCCTTTACAAAAGAAGACATACATGAGGCCAACAAACATATGAAAAAATGCTCATCGTCACTGGTCATTAGAGAGATGCAAATCAAAACCACATTGAGATACCATCTCACACCAGTTAGAATGGTGATCATTAAAAAATCTGGGGACAACAGATGCTGGAGAGGATGTGGAGAAATAGGAACACTTTTACACTGTTGATGGGAGTGTAAATTAGTTCAACTATTGTGGAAGACAGTGTGGCGATTCCTCAAAGACCTAGAAATAGAAATTCCATTTGACCCAGCAATCCCATTACTGGGTATATATCCAAAGGACTATAAATCGGTCTACTCTAAGGACACATGCACACGAATGTTCATTGCAGCACTGTTTACAATAGCAAAGACCTGGAACCAACCCCAATGCCCATTGATGATAGACTGGACTGAGAAAATGTGGCACATATACACCATGAAATATTATGCAGCAATCAAGAATGATGAGTTCATGTCCTTCGTAGGGACATGGATGAATGTGGAGAACATCATTCTCAGAAAACTGACACAAGAACAGAAAATGAAATACCGCATATTCTTACTCATAGGCGGGTGATGAAAAATGAGAACACATGGACACAGGGAGGGGAGTACTACACACTGGGATCTACTGGGGGGAATAGGGGAGGGACAGCGGAGACGGGGAGCTGGGGAGGGATAGCCTGGGGAAAAATGCCAAATGTGGATGAAGGGGAGGAATGCAGCAGAACACACTGCCATGTGTGTACCTATGCAACTATCTTGCATGTTCTGCACATGTACCCCAAAACCTAAAATGCAATTAAAAAAAGAAGCTTAAAAGCAAAGGGATTAGCCTGGTATTTCAAGTCAATAACTCTTACTGCTGTATAATTTATGTGGGAATAATTAATACCAGTCAACTCCTGTTAAAATGAAGTTCAAGGGACTACCCAATAATTTGATTATATAAGGATTTCATGGCATAAAATATTGCAGATAATAAATATGCATTAGTTAGGGGTTTGTGGTAGATCACAGAAAATGGTCATAAAATCTTTACAGCTCCACCCATCAAAAGTGGAATCTATTCCTCCACCCCTTGAATTTGAACTTGGCCATGTGACTTGCTTTGGCTGATGGGACATTGGTAAGTATGACTCTAGTAGAAACTTAAAAAGTGCTACGTATGGGGCTTCACTCTCTTGCTGCTTTGAACTCTTTTGCCAACATATGAATTAGCCTGAGCTAGCATCTTGGAGAATTGAAATACAATGTTCCCTAGTCATTCATCCACTACAGACATTTCAGCTGATGTCATAGACATATCAATAAGGCCCCCCTAGGCCATCAGCTCCAGCCAATCCAGCTCAGATAAGAGAACTGACCAGCTGACTCACAAAATAATAAGCAAATAAAATGGTTGATTGTCTTAAGATACTAAGTTTTACAGTAACATGACAGGCAGAATTCTAAGTTGCCCTTTCATAATCCCTGTGGATTGTAATATGGTAAGATATCACTCCTGTGATTGATTAGGTTATCATATAGGGCACAGTTAACTTTTCAAAAGAAAGATTAGACTACTCTTGGAATGATGTCAGCAAGATGGTGGAATAGGAAGGTTCAACCTTGTTCCACCACAGACACACTGACTTAACAGTAATATATGGTCCAAAAGCTTTTATGAGAATACTAGAAATAGGTTAGGAAGTCACAGTACCCCTGGCAAGCTGAAGTCCAAGATCAGCCATAATGAAATGGTAAGAAAAGCTGTTTTATTTCAATTGTGTCAGTCCTTCCCCTAAGCCTGCACAGCTCAACACCATTACCTAAAAAAGTTTAACTCATGGCTTCTCTTTTGGGAAGGAGAGAGAAGTGTGGAATATATGGCCAAAGTTCTTGCCTTTGGGAGGCTGCCCAAGGGAAAGGGAATGGTTTCTGTTTCACCTGACTCAGAGTGCTTACTACGAAGAACATACTTTGGATGCCTAGGGGCTACTGAGAACAAAAGAGAACTCAGTGGCTTGTTGCAGCATCAAAAAAAATTTAAACCCCACTGACAGTAGCTGATACAGCTATGGGTGATAAGGGGAAAACACTCTGTTTATGGCTTCACCCTCAGGAGGAAAGAGAAAAGTGAAACATATATCCAATATTCTGGATTTTCTGGGGGCTGCCTAAGTGACTGGTTTCTGTTTGCCTGACTTGGGTCCTAGAGACTTAGAAGACAGGTCATTTGAAATGATCACATCAGGGGAACAGAAAGAAAGAAGAATGAAAAAATAAGAAAGCCTAAGGGACTTACAAGACACTGTCAAACAAGACACTGTCAACTAGACCAATATATGCATTTTGGGAGTCTGAGAAGATGAAAGAAAGAAAACAGCAGAGAACTTATTAGAAGAAATGATAACCAAAACCTTCCAAAATCTGAGGAAGGAAATTGATATACAAATTCAATAATTCAGTAAGTTCAAAGGATTCCAGTAAGATGAACCCAGAGGCCAACACCAAGACACATAATAATCAAATTGTCAAAAATCAAATACAAGGAAAGTCTCTTAAAAGCAGCAAGAGAAAGGCACCTCCTTATGTACAAGGGAGCACCTATAGGATTATCAGTGGTTTTATCAATATCAATAAGAAATATTATAGACCAAAAGGAAGTGGAATAATATATTCAAAGTGCTACAAGAAAAAACTTTCAACCAAGAATGTTATATCCAGCAAAACTGTTCTTCAAAAATAAAGGGGAAACCAAGACATCCCAGAAAAACAAAAGCTGAGGGAGTTCATCACCATCAGACCTGAATTACCAGAACTGCAAAAGGGAGTACTTCAAATTGAAGCAGATCAACACTAGACAGCAATATAAAAGCAAAGAAAATAAAACTATACAACTTTTTAGTAAAGGTAAATATTAATATATAGACAAATACCTGAATTAAGTGATCTATGCACAATTACAGGATTCTGATGTAAAGAAGTAGAGATTTTGTATGTGACTAAAGTTAAGTTGTTATCAGTTTACAGTAGATTGGTACAGATATATAATGTTTTATGTAATCCCCATGGTAACCACAAAAATTCCAATAGAAGATGAACAAAAGAAAATGGTAAAAGAATAAAATCCTGTCACTACAAGAAAATCAAAGAAATATGAAGAAAGGTAGCAAGAGAGGCAAAGAGGGACAAAACAACTGCAAGATACACAGAAAACAACAATATAGCAATTGTAAGTGCTTTCCTATTAGCAATTGTTTTAAATTTAAGTAGATTAAACTCTCCAATCAAAAGACATAAAGTGGCTAAACAGGTATGAAACAAGATCCAACAGTATGCTGTTGACAAGAGACTCACTTTATTTTCTTTTTTTTAAACTCATTTTAGGTTCAGGAGTACATGCACAGCTTTGTAATATAGGTAAATTGATTGTTATAGGGGTTTGGTGTACAGATTATTTTGACACTCAGGTAATTAGCATAATACCCAATGGGCAGTTTTTCAATCCTCACTCTTCTCCCTCCCTCCACCCTCAAGTAGGCCCCAGTGTGTCTTGTTCCGTTTGAGAGATTCACTTTGGATATAAGGACATATAAAACTATAGCTAATAATAAAAGTATAGAAAATATATTGCATGCAAATGGTGAATTAAAGAGAGCAGGGGTGTCAATACTTATATCAGACAAAATAAAATTTAAGAAAAAAACTTTTATAAGAAACGAAGATTATATAATGATAAAATAATCAATTCAGCAGGAGGAGATAACAATTATAAGTATATATTTACCTAAAAGCAGATCATCCAAACATATGAAGCAAACACTGATTGAATTCAAGGGAATAATCGAGAGCAATGCAATCATAGTAAGAAATCTCAATAGTCCATTTTCAGTAATGGGTAGATCAACCAGACATAAAATCAATAGGAAAACAGGCAACCTGAACAACACTATAGGCCCTAAAAGACATACACAGAACCCTCTACCCAATAACAGCAGAATAAACATTCTCAAGTGCATATGGAGTGTTCTCCAGGTAGATTACATGTTAGACCACAAAGCAAGTCTTAACAGATTTATGAAGATTTAAAGCATACCAAGTATCCTTTCTGACCACTATAGAATGAAACTAGCAATCTACAGAACATACAAAACTGAAAATTCCACACATATATGGAAATTAAAAACACACTCTTAAAAAACTAAGAGGGAAGTTGATAGAGTAACTGCCTACATTAACAAAGAAGAAAGATCTCAAATGACAATCTGACTTTTTTCTTCTTAAGGAATTCAAAAGAGAAAAATTAACTTACTTCAAAGTTAGCAGTAGGAAGTAAATCATAAACATTAGAGTAGAAATAAATGAGACAGAGAAGAGAAAACAATACAAAAATAACAAAATGAGTTGTTTTTGAAAATATCAACAAAATTGTCAACCCCTTAGCTAGACTAAGAGAAAAAAGAGAGGGGAATGAAATAACAAAAAAGAGGAGGGGACACTTCCATACTCATTTGATGAGGCCAATATTGTTATGTTACCAAAGCCAGGGAAGGGCAATACCAGAAAATAAAATTACAGACCTGTATCCTTGATGAACATGGATGCAAGATACTAACAAACTGAATTCAATAGCACATTAAAAGGATTATACACCATGATCAAGTGGGATTTACCCTTGGGATACAAGGATGATTCAACATGTGCATATCTAGAAATGTGATATGCCACATTTTAAGAAAAAGAATAAAAATCACATGATTGTTTCAGTAGATACAGAAAATTATTTGACAACATTCAACATTTTTTCATGATAAAAATTCTCAACAAGTTAGGTATAGAAGAAATGTACCTCAACATAATAAAAGCCATATATGACAAGCCCACAGGTCGCATCATACTCAATGGTGAAATGATGTAAGATTCTTCTATAAGATCAGGAACAAGACAAGAGTGCCCACTCTTGTCACTTCTTTAAACATAGTAGTGAAAGTCCTAGCCAGAACAATCAGACAAGAGAAAAAAAAAGTGTCCAAATTGGAAGAAAATAAGCAAAATTATTTTAGTTTGCAGATGACATGATCTTATACATAGAAAACCCTAAAAACTCCACCAACTCTTAGAACAAATAAATAAATTCAGTAAAGTTTCAGAATACAAATTCATTTATACAAAAATCAGTTGCATTTCTGTGTACTAACAATAACTATCCCAAAAAGAAATTAAGAAAACAATTCAAATTACTATAGCATCAAAAATAATAAAATACTCAGAAATGAATTTAACCAAGGATGTGAAAGATCAGTAAAATGAAAACTATAAAACATTAATAACAAAATTGAAGAAGGCAGAAGTAAATAGAAAGATATCCTGTGTTCATGAATTGGAAAATTTAATATTGTTAAAATTTCCATAATTCCCAAAGCTACTTACAGATTCAATGCAATCCTAATGAGAATTCAAATGACATTTTTCACAGAAATAGGAAAGTAAGTCTAAAATTCATGTGGAATTACAGAAGATGTCAAATAGCCAAAGCAATCTTGAGCAATAAGAACAAAGCAGGAGGCATGATACTTTCTGATTTCAAATTATATTACAAGACAATAGTAATCAAAACAGTATGGCACTGGGACAAAAAGAGATACATAGACAAATAGAACAGAACAGAGAGTCCAGAAATAAATTTTAACATATATAGTCAAATAATTTTTGACAAGGTGTCACAATAAGGGAAAGATAGTCTCTTCAAAAAACGGTATTGGGAAAACTAGTTATCTACATGCAGAAGAATGAAATTGGACCTGTGCCTTGTACTATATACAAGAATTCTCTTAAAATAGATTAAAAGATCTAAACATAAGATCTAAAAGTATAAAACTCCTAGAAGTAAACTGAGGAGAAAAGCTTCATGACATTAGATAAATGGAACTACATTAAACAAAAATTGCACAGCAAATGAAACAATCAAAAGAATAAAAAGGCAACCTACATAATGAAAGTATTTACAAACCATATATCTTTAAAGAAGTTAATATTCAGAATACATAAAGACCTTCAACTCAACAACAACAACAACAAAAGAATAAACAATCCAATTTAAAAATAAGAAACTGCAATACAAATCTCTTCAAAAAAGATATATAAGTGACCAATAAGCATATAAAATGATGCTCAATGTCACAAATCTTCAGGGAAATGCAAATGACACTTTAGGATGGCCACCATCAAAAAAGGAGAAAATAGCAAGTATTGGTGAGGATGTGGGGAAATTGGAACCCCTTTGTGCTGTTGGTGGAAATGTAAAATGGTGCAGCCACTATGGAAAACAGTATGGAAATGCCTCAAAAAATTAAAAACAGAATTACAATATGATCCAGCAACGTCACTTCTGGGTATATATCCAAAAGAATTAAAAAACAGGATCTCAGAAAGAGATTCACACACCCATGTTCATTGATGCATTATCCACAGTAGTCAAGAGTTGAAAGCAACCTAAATGTCCAATGCCAGATGAATGAATGAACAAAATGTGGTAATGAATGTTATGCACAATGAATGTTACTCAGGCTTAGAAAAGAAGAAACATGCTACATCATGGATGAGCCTGGAGGACAATATTTTAAGTGAAGTGAGGCAGTTACAAATACACAAATGCTGCATTATTCCACTTATATGAGGTATCTAAAGTAATCAAACTCTTAGAAACAGAAAGTGGAATGGTTGTTTCCAGAGGTTGGATATGGAGGAAAAGGGAGGTTGTTTTTCAATGGGATATAAAATTTTAGTTTTCCAAGATTAAAGTCCTAGATATCTATTGCACAGCAATGCGCACGTGGTTAACACTACTGTACTGTACACTTAAAAACACCTAAGATAGTAAATTCTTATGTTATGTGGTTTTTACTACAATTTTAAAAAGAAATAAAATAAGATTATTCTGGGTAGATTGACCTAACTGTATACATTTTTAAAAAGTATTCTCTGGATAGAAGCAGGAAGAAAGTCAGAGGTTCAAAGCTTAAGAATAATTTGATGCACAGTTGCTGGTTTGAAGATGAAGTAAGTCATTTGACAAGGAATAAAGATGGCCTCCAGGGGCTGAGAGTGGCCCCCAGATGATAACCAACAAAGATATGGAACATCAGTCCTACAACTGCAAGAAACTGAATTCTACCAATAGCAAAAATGAGCTTAGAAGCTGATTTTTACCCCCGGTTTTTCCAGATTAGAATTTAGTCTGATAACTTGATTTCAGTCTTGTGATGTCCTGAGCAGGGAACCTAGACAGGCTGTGCTGGACTGCTGAACTTACAGAATTGTGAGCTAAGAAATGAGGACTGTTTTAAGCAACGAATTTTGTATAAATGCATCATATAACAACAGAAAACAAATGCAGTTGATTTGTTATGCAGCAGAAGTTTGCTGAAACAAGATGGAAGAATTTGTATGTACAATTGTAACAATTATTTGTAATGCAATTTAAACTATATGTCAAGGGTACACCCAAAATATGAAACATTCTGGGTAATAGAGTCATCAAAAGAGATATAAGACTGCACCTTTATCCCTTGTTTAATAACGTATCCTTAATTTAATTAATTGACTTCAATTAATTCCTGAAAAACCTATTGTTCAGGATAATACCATTATATTTAAAAATTTTTCCATTAAAAGTCTTCCTTAATGTGAAAATAAAGAAAATGTATCCTCAAGATGTAGAAGGGAGAAATTGTAACCATTTGTGATATGACAACAAATAATATTTCTTAACTTTTAATTTCATAATTATTAGAGATTCACAAAAAGTTGCAAAAATAACACAGAGCCATCTCCTGTACCTATGGCTCAGCTTCCCACAATGGGAACATCATGCATAACTATAGTACATTATCAAATCTAGGAAACTGACATTGGCATAATACAATTAACTAAACTACAGACTTTACTCTGATTTTACCAGTGTTTTCATCACTTATTTAGTATGTACAATTCTATGAAATTTGATTACATGTATAGATTTATACAACCATGATCACCATCAAGACATACAACTGTCATGTCACCACAAAAGAACACTTTTGTGTTACTGCTTTATAGTCATACCTTCCCACTCTCTCCCCAAATCCCTGACCACAACCAATCTGCAATCCTTGTCTATAATTTTGTCATTTTGAGAATATTATACATATATCATGTTACCTTTTGAGATTGGCTTTATTGACTTATAGATAAGCTTTATCTATCCAAGTTGTTACATGCATCAATAGTTCATTACTATTTACTGATGAGTAGTATTCTATGATATGGATGTACCACAGTTTGTCTATCAATTATCTTGTTGAGGGTCGTTTCAATTGTTTCCAGTTTTTTGGCTTTTGTACATATAAACCTGCTAAGTACATTCATGTACAGGTTTTGGAGTAAATACAAGTTTTCATTTTTCTACGATAAATATCCAGAAGTGTTGTTGCTGGATTATATGATAAATGTTTGTTTAATTTCTTAAGAAATAACCAAATTGTTTTCTGAAGTGGTTGTACAATTTTACATTCCCACCAGAAATGTACAAGTGATCCAGTTCCTCCAGTATACCACCAGTCCTTGGTATAGTCAGTATTTTTTTTAATTCTAGCTATTCTAAAAAATATGTAGTGGGTTTAATTTGCATTTTCCTAATGGCTAATGATGGTGAACATTTTTTTAAAATGTACTTAGTTTCCACCCATATATTTCCTTTAGTCAAATGGTGTTCAAATATTTTGTCTGTTTTCTAACTGGACCGTGTTGTTTTATTCCTGTCAAGTTTAGGTAATTCTTTACATGTTCTGGATATGACTCCTTTCTCAGATATATGATTTACAAATATTTTTCCCATCCTGTGGCTTGTCTTTTCATTCTCTTCATCTCACATAGCAAAAGTTTTACATTTTGATTAAGCAGACTTGGGTGATCTTTTAAATCTATGGATAGTGTATTTTGGCATCACATTTAATAACTCTCTTGCTAACAAAGATGTTTTTTATGTTGTCTTCAATAAACCTTATAGTTTTACATTTATACATGCACTCCATTTTGAAATAAAAATGTTCATATGAGGTGCAAGACTTGTTCTGTGTGTTTTGGCCCATTGATGTCCACTGTTCTAGTAACATATGCTGAAAAGACAATAGTTCCTCCCTTGAATTGCAAAAAATTAGTTACAGATATTTGGTGAATATTATTTTGGGGTTCTCCGTTCTATTCCACTGGTCAATCTACATATGTATGTATTTATATATGTATCTATATATGTATGTATGTATTTATCTGTTTGCCTGTCTATCCCTCCACCAATACTACACTGTTTTTATTACTGTAAATATATGGTAAGTCCTAAAATTTGGTACTGTGATTCCTCCAACTTTATTTTTCAACATTGTTTTAGCTACTCTAGTTTCTTTTTCTTTCCATATAATTTTTAAATTGAGCTTGCCTATATCTACAAAAGATACTACTTGGATTTTTATAGAAATTTTATAGAATCTACATATCAATTTTAGGAGAAATAAGATCTTTACTATGTTTATTCTCCCAATCCATGAACATGGTATTGTCTCTCCATATATTTATATCTTTGTTGATTTCTTTTATCAAAATTCAGCAGTTTTCGCATATAGTACCTGTATATGTTTTACTAGATTTACACCTTGGTGTCCATTTTCTGGGAACAATTATAAATGGCATTGAATTTTTCCATTTTGTTTTCCAATAGTTCATTGTTTGTATATAAAAGTGATCAATTTTTGTGTAAATTTGCTAAATTTACTTACTATTTATAGAAGTTTTTCTATAAATTTCTTGGGATTTTTCCACATAGACAATATAGCTTCTGCAAATAAAAAGCATTTATTTCTTCCTTTCTAATCTGCCTGCCTTTTATATCCTTTTCTTACCTTTATATCCTTATTGCACAGGCTAAGACTTGTAGTACTATGTCAGATAAGAGTAGTAGCAGTAGCCATCCTTGTCTTGTCTCCAGTAAAACACATTCAGTCTTTCACATTATGTATAATGTTAGTGATAGAGGGTTGTGTTTTTGTTTTTCTGCAGTTGCCCTTTCTCTGGTCAAAGATATTCAAGTTCCTTTCAATTCCTAGTTTGCTGAAAGTTTTTCCCAGGAATGGAATTTGGATCTGTTAAGTACCTTTTCTGCATCGGTTAATATGATCAAGCAAGTTTCTTATTCAGTTCTGTTAGCATAGAGGATTACATTGACCGATTTTCAAATACTGAACAGCCTTTGCACTCCTGGAATAAAACTCCTTGGTTGTCATCTGTAATTCTATTTATATGTTGCTGGATTTGATTTGCTACTATTTTGTTGAAAATTTTGTGTCTATGTTCCTGTGGGATATTAGTTTGTAATTTTCTTTTATGGTGCTATAGTTGAATTTATGTGTGTAAAGATGTTTGTAGTATCATCTTACTATTCCTTTAATACCTGTGGTGTTCACAGTGTTATCCCTGTTCATTTCCAACATTGATAACTTATGCCTTTTCTGTTTTTCAGTTGTGCTAGGATTTTATCAATTTTCTTAACATTTCCAAAGAATCTGCTTTAGTTTTTATTCATTCCTCTCTATTTTCCTATTTTCAATTTCATGTATTTATGCTCTTATTTTTATAATTTTTCTTCAATTGCTTGCTTTCTGGTTTATTTTATTGTTATTTCTTCCTTGTTAAGGTAGAAACTTAGATTATTGCTTTGAAACTTTAATTTCCCCTAATATAAGCATTTAATGCTATAAATTTCCTTATATGCACAGCTTTAGCTGCATTTCACAAGCTTTGAGTTGTTGTATTTTCATTTTCCTTCAGTTCTATGTAGGTTTTTATTTTTATTGAAACCACCTGATTGAGTTGTTTAATTTCCAAGTATTTGCAGATTTACCAGTTGTTTTTCTGTTAATTTTTAGTTTAATTCAATTATGATTAGAGATGATTCAGTTATCAGAAGTTTTAATTCTTTTCAGTTTGTTGAAGTTTGTTTTATGAGTCAGGGGACATGAAGTATCTTTGTGACTGTTCCAAACATGATTTAATAAAACATAAATTCTTACATTGTTGGGTGAAGTGTTTTGTAAGTGTTCATTAGATCCTGTGGCTAATAGTATTGTTCAGTTCATTTATATCTTCACTGATTTTCTATGTGGTGATTCTATCAATTATTGAGAGAGGGGTATTGAGATCTAAAAGTATAATTATGAATTTATCTACTTCTCTTCAATTCTGTAAGTTTCTGCTTCATGTGTTTTGTTAGCACCATTATTTGGCAATACAAACTTAGGATTGTTATGCCTTCTTGGTGGATTGACCCGTTTATCATTATGGAGTATCTCATAATTTCTTTTGCTCTTAAGTCTGCTTTATCTGATATTAGTATAGTCACTCTAGTTTTCTCTTGGTTAGTATTTATATGGTATATCTTTTTCCATCCGTTTATTTTATTTTATTTATTTTGCTTTTTTGAGATAAAGTTTCATTCTTTGTTGCCCAGGCTGGAGTGCAGTGCCTGTGATCTTGGCTCGCTGCAACCTCCGCCTCCCGGGTTCAAGAAATTCTCCTGTCTCAGCCTGCCAAGTAGCTGGGAATAGGTGCCCACCACCATGCCCAGCTAATTTTTGTATTTTTAGTACAGACAGGGTTTCACTATGTTGGCCAGGCTGGTCTCAAACTCCTGACCTCAGTTGATCCCCCAACGTGGGTCACACCTGTAATTCCATCTGTTTATTTTTATCCTTCCTTTCAAACTATCCCTGGTTGCAGATGACATGATACTATATCTAGAAAATCCCATAGTCTCAGCCCAAACATTTCTTACTCTAACAACCAGCTTCAGGAAAGTCTCAGGCTAGAAAATCAATGCACAGAAATCACTAGCATTCTTATACACCAACAACAGAACAACAGTCATACTAACAGCCAAATTAAAAACAAATTCCCATTCATAATTGCCACAAAAAGAATAAAATATCTAGGAATACAACTAACTATGAAGGTGAAAAATCTCTATAAGAAGAACTACAAACCACTGCTCAAAGAAACCAAAGATGGCACAAACAAATGGAAAAACATTCCATGCTCATGGATAGAAAAAAAATCAATATTAGTCAAAGCAATTTATAGATTAAATGCTATTCCTATTAAACTACCATTGACATTCTTCACAGAACTAGAGAAAACTACTTTAAAATTCATATGGAATCAAAAAAGAGCCTGAATAACCAATGCAAACCTAAGCAAAAAGAACAAAGCTAGAGGCATCACGCTACCCAACTTCAAATTATATTACAGGGCTACAGTAATTAAAACAGCACAGTATTGGTACAAAAACAGACACATACACCAATGGAACAGAATAGAGAACCCAGGAATAAGGCTGCACACCTACAACTATCTGATCTTTGACAAATATGACCAAAACAAGCCATGGAGAAAAGTTTCCCTATCCAATAAATGATGTCAGGATAATTGGCTAGCCATGTGCAGAAGATTGAACCTGGATCCCTTCCTTACATCATTTACAAAAAAATTAACTTAAGATGGATTAAAGACTTAAATGTAAAACTCAAAAGTATAAAAACTCTGAAAGACAACCTAGGTAATACATTTTAAGATATAGGCACAGACAAAGATTTCATGACAAAGATGCCAAAAGCAATTGCAACAAAAGCAAAAATTGAAAAAGAACATCTAATTAAATAGCTTCTGCACAGCAAAAGAAACTATCAACAGAGTAAACAGACAACCTAAACAATAGGAGAAAGATTGTGCAATGTATGCATCTGACAAAGGTTTAATATCCAGCATCTATGAGGAACTTAAACAAATTTACAAAAACAAAGCAAACCCCATAAAAAAGTGGGCAAAGGACACAAAGAGACTCTTTTCAAAAGAAGACATATATGTGGCCAACAAACATATTAAACAAAGCTCAACATCACTGATCATTGGAAAAATGCAAATCAAAACCACAATGAGATATCATCTCATACCAGTCAGAATGACTATTATTAAAAAGTCAAAAAATAACAGATGCTGGCGAGGTTGTGGAGAAAAATGAATATTTGTATGCTGTTGGCGGAAATGTAAATTAGTTCAACCATTGTGGAAAACAGTGTGGCAATTCCTCAGAGACCTAAAGACAGAAATACCATTTGACCTAGCAATCTCATTACTGGGTATATACCCAAAGGAATATAAATGATTCTATTATAAAGACACATGCACATGTATGATTATCGTAGCACTATTCACAATACCAAAGACATGGAATCAACCTAAATGTCCATCAAGGATAGACTAGATAAAGAAAATGTGGTACATATACACCACAGAATACTGTGCAGCCATAAAAATAATGAGGTTGTGTCTTTTGCAGGGACATGGATGGAGCTGGAGGCCATTATTCTTAGCAAACAAACACAGGAACAGAAATGTAAATACTGCATGTTCTCACTTATGAGTGGAAGCTAAATGATGAGAACACATGGACACATAAGTAGGAACAACAAGCACCAGGGCCTATTGGAGGGTGAAGGGTGGGAACAGGGAGAGGATCAGGAAAAATAACTAACGGGTACTAGGCTTCATATCTGGGTGATGAAACAATCTGTACAACAAACTCCCACGACACAAGCTTACCTATGTAACAAGGTGAACTTTTTAAAAAATTTTACCTTCTTAAACTTTTATTTTAAGTTCAGTACCCCTGAACTTATATTTGAGATTCCTATAGACATAATATAATTGGGTCATTTTTTTAAATCTACTGTGTCTATTACTACCTTTTACTTGGTATATTTATACCAATTACATTTAAAACACTTATTGTTAGGATATATGTCTGATACTTCATTGTTTTCTAGTTGTTTTGATTTTCGTTTCCCCTTTTCTGCCTTCTTTTGGTTTACTTGAATTATTTTTAGCATTGTGTTACACTTTATATAGAGGACTTGGATATATAGTCAGCCCTCTGTACCTGTGAATTCAAATGCTGCTCAAAAATATTTGAAAAAAAACATAAAAATAAAAATAATACAAATAAATCGATATAGCATAACAACTATTTACACAGCATTTACATTGCACTGGGTATTATAAATAATCTACAGATGATCTGAAGTATATGGGAGGATGTGCATAGGTTATATTACACTATACTATGCCATGAGTGTTTGGGGGTGAGAAAATTATACCAAAATAAAATAGAGAAATAGTTAAAAAAAAAAAAGTTGCCCTAAAAGTGGTATAGCTTTCTAAAAGCTGACATGACAGGAAGTCATTAACTAAACAGTCATTATGATGAGTAAATATGTATAATTTAAGCTTAAATCATGTTGAGAGAGCTGGAGATCTGTTAATGAAGCAAGGAAACTTGGTACAACTTCACTGAGGTTTCCTGAGGTCTTCTTGGGAATAAAGGAAAAAGACAGGCTCCAGTTTGACCACACTCTTGGAGGAAAGCAATGAGTCTGAGTATACCTAGTAGATGTCACATAAATTCATTCCCACCCCAGCTCTAAGGGTTCTTAGCAAGAGAAGGACCATGAATAAAAGCCATTTTATTAAGGTTTCTAAAAGACTCAAGGCTACACGCATGCATCTTTCAGATTGTAACAAAGAGGAGAGCACTAAATTTTTCTCCTTTCTTACAGCTTGGGCCTTGTCATGGGTCAGGTGCCTCCAAAATGGACCTGGCCATGGTACAGAGCAGCGGTGGCACCTGGTGGAAGATTCTGGTGCCTGATGAGAGAAAGAGTATCATCTCTTGTGGTACATGGCATTAATACTACAATATTTCTTTCCTCCTTGTTTTGTGTCCTTTGCCATCAGAGGGTGTACTTCTTCTTGATTCTGGGTTCAGCCATGTGATTGCTTTGGCCAATAGAATGAGCCAGAAGTGAGGGTGGGGCATATCCAATGAAGCAAGGATTGATTCTGATCCTTCTGCCATTGCATGAGGAAACCATGCCTCGGTTAGCCGTTGGTCTCAGAAAGAAGATGAGGGAAATATGGAATAGAGCTGAGTCACCCAGGTAAATCCATCTTGGATTTTTAGAATCTCAACTCGAAAGTGTAAGACGCCCAGTCAAGGTTAGCAGAACTCTTCTTCTGAGTCCATCCTAAAGCAGCCAATTCTTATGCAATACTCTAGTTGCATAAAAAATATAGTTGAATACCATGGAAGATTTTTAGTTAATTTGTTATTCAATAATAATATGAATATAGTTAGTTGATGCAGTGAGAGAGATTCTTTTATTAGGACATGAAAATGTCCCATGGAGAATAATTTGTAGAGAGGTCCATTAACAGTGATGGGACAAGAAATAGTGAAATTTGATTCATTACCATGAAGGTGATTCCCATTAATATTTACTATGCTGTGAGCATTGAGGATATTGTCTTTAGTGGTTGATAAAAAATTTCAAAACCCTATGGCAAGGTACAAATATGTAACATATGTACACATATATACATATATATGTGAACATTTGTGAAACATAATTTATGAACATTATGTTTAAGATTTATTGGATTTATGTAAGTTATATTTCATTTTAAAAAGAAAATCCTATTTCAATATAACCCAGAATATCTTTTTTAGCAGAAATACAGCAAGAATAACGTGCCTTTGTGCATGTCAAATGTACCTGGCCCTGCTGATGTAAGCCTCTCACTAGTCCTTGGCACCCTTATTCCAGGAGCAGGGGGTCATGCACAGTCATGACTTCAGAGTGTGTGCTACTACACGGAGAAAGAGAATGGGGCTAACTCAGAAATCCATCAGCAGCAGCAATGGTCCCATGCTTGGACAGCCAGTCTGCATGTAGGCTGAGACAGCCAGACCTGCAAAATGAGGAATCCATGATGCAAATAAATAATCATCAGGCTCCTTCAGCAGAGGTGCTACTCAGCAGTCCACCTGAGCAGCTGTGGCTTGCTCCTAACCAGGGAGCATGTTTGCGATTTCCTTATTAGAGTAATCATCCCCAAGTAGACTACAGAAGGAATTTAGACCTTTTTCCCCTCCAGCCTCCACACTCTTCCATTGTCTATCCATTCTCTTTCCTGTCTGTTCACTTCCTTCTTTCCCTTTCCTTTCTCCTCTGAGGAGCTGCATTGATGACTGCAACTGGCTTATGAGTCTCAATACATTATTTTTTAAAACTTCAATCCTGAAGCATGATGCACCTGTGGCCAAATCTACTAAGAGTTAGTTAGACAACTACTCATAGCCAGGGCAGCTAGTGCAATAGAGAGCTGACTGTGAAAAAAGGCGCTTTCTGTTTTCTGCTGCATAGCACTGCACTCTGGAACTGGCAGCCTGTAATTAACTGCTGAGTTGCCTTCTATCAAACTGCAGCAGGAAGGAAAAAAAATCTCTAGAGATAGCAATAACGCAATAGAAAGAACACTGAGCTCTATCTCTGTTAATCAGAGTATGAATCTTGGTCTTGATTTAGTAGATGTGGAACATCAGGCCCTGGCTACTCAAAGTGTGGTACAAGGACCAGCAGCATCAGAGTCCTATGGAGAATTTCAGCCAAAACCTACTGCATTCAAATTGCATTTTAGCCAGATCTCCAGATGAAGTACAAGGAATACTGAATTAGGGAAATCACAGGATCTTATTTTCCACATTTGAGTTAATACACAGAGAGAAATTAGAACAGTGTCTAGCGTAGAGCAAGTGCTATCTAAGTGGTGCCAATAACAAGGTTATAATTAGAATATTGTTCTCCTTCCCCCCATCCCAATTTTTTATTGTGGTAAAATACACATGAAATTTATCATCTTAATCATTTCAAATTTAAATACATTGAAGATGTCGTGCAGACATCACCATCATCCATCCACAGAACTCTTTGCATCTTGTGAGACTGAAACCCTATACCCATTAAACACTAACTCTTCATTTTCTGCTCTTCCCAGCCCCTAGAAACCACCATTCTACTTTCTGTCTCGGTGATTTTGACTACTCTAGGTACATCATATAACTGAAATTATATTGTATTTGCCTTTTTGTGACTGGCTTATTTCATTTTGCAAAATGTCCTCAAGGTACATCCATGTTGTAGCATGTTGCAGAACTATCTTTCCTTTTAAGGCCAAATAATATTCCACTGTGTGTATTCCACATTTTGCTTATTCGTTCATCTGTCAATAGACATGGGATATTTCCATGTTTCAGCTATTGTGACTAATGCTGCTATCAGCATGAGTGTACAAATATATCTTCAAGACCTTGCCTTCAATTCTTTTGAGTATATACCCAGAAATAAAATTGCTGGATCATATGGTAATTCTATTTCTAATCATTTGAGTAACCACCATACTCTTATACACTGCCTATTCCCACTAACGATGCATAAGGGATTCGGTTTTTCCATATTCTCACCAACACTTGTTATTTTCTGTTGTTCTAGTAGCAGCCATCCTGATGGATTTGGTATACCACTGTATTTTTTGTTTGTTTGTTTTGTTTTAATTATACTTTAAGTTTTTGTATACATGTGCAGGTTTGAAGTTTTTGTATACATGTGCAAAATGTGCAGGTTTGTTACATAGGTATACACATGCCATGGTGGTCTGCTGCACCCATGAACACATCATCTACATTAGGTATTTCTCCTAATGCCATCCCTCTCCTAGCCCCCACCCTCTGACAGGCCCTGATATGTGATGTTCCCCTCCCTGTGTCCATGTGTTCTTATTGCTCAACTCCCACTTATGAGTGAGAATATGTGGTATTTGGTTTCCTGTTCCTGTGCTAGTTTGCTGAGAATGATGGTTTGCAGCTGCATCATGTCCCTGCAAAAGACATGAACTCATCCTTTTTTATGGCTGCATAGCATTCTATGGTGTATATGTGCCAGTCTATCATTGATGGGCATTTGGGTTGGTTCCAAATCTTTGATATTGTAAACAGTGCTGCAATAAACATATGTGTGCATGTGTCTTTATAGAAGAATAATTTATAATCCTTTGGTTATATATCCAGTAATGGGATTGCTGGGTCAAATGGTATTCCTGGTTCTAGATCATTGAGGAATGGCCACACTGTCTTCCACAATGGTTGAACTAATTTACACTCCCACCAACAGTGTAACAGTGTTCCTATTTCTCCACACCCTCTCCAGCATATGTTGTTTACTGACATTTTAATGATCACTAATTCTAACTGGCATAAGCTTCCATCTCATTGTGGTTTTGATTTGCATTTCTCTAATGACCAGTGATGATGAGCTTTTTTTCATATGTTTGTTGATTGCATAAATGACTTCTATTGAGAAATGTCAGTTCATATCCTTCACTCGCTTTTTTATGGGGTTGTTTGTTTTTTTCTTGTAAATTTGTTTAAGTTCTTTGTAGATTCTGGATATTGGCCCTTTGTCAGATGGATAGATTGCAAAAATTCTCTCCCATTCTGTAGGTTGCTGGTTCACTCTGACAGTAGTTTCTCTTGCTGTGCAGAAGCTCTTTAGTTTAATTAGATCCCATTTGTCAATTTTGGCTTTTGTTGCCATTGCTTTCGGTGTTTTAGTCATGAAGTCTTTGCCCATGCCTATGTCCTGAATGGTATTGCCTAGGTTTTCTTCTAGGGATTTTATAGTTTTAGGTTTTACATTTAAGTCTTTAATCCATCTTGAGTTTATTTTTGTATAAGGTGTAAAGAAGGGGTCCAGTTTCAGTTTTCTGCACATGGCTAGCCAGTTTTCCCAACACCATTTATTAAATAGGGAATCCTTTCCCCATTGCTTGCTTTTGTCAGGATTGTCAAAGATCAAATGTTTGTAGATGTGTGGAATTATTTCTGAGGCCTCTGTTCTGTTCTGTTGGCTTGCATATCTGTTTTGGTACCAGTACCATGCTGTTTGGGTTACTGTAGCCTCGTAGTATAGTTTGAAGTTAGGTAGCATGATGCCTCCAGCTTTGTTCTTTTTGCTTAGAATTATCTTGACTATATGGGCTCTTTTATGGTTCTATATGAAATTTAAAGTAGTTTTTTCTAATTCTGTGAAGAAAGTCAATGGTAGCTTGATGGGGATAGCATTGAATCTATAAATTACTTTGTGCAGTATGGCCGTTTTCACAATATTGATATTCTTCCTATCCATGTACATGAGATGTTTTTCCATTTGTTTGTGTCTTTTCTTATTTCCTTGAGCAGTGGTTCGTAGTGCTCCTTGAAGAGATCCTTTATATCTCTTCTGAGTTGTATTCCTAGGTATTTTATTCTCTTTGTAGCAATTGTGAATGGGAGTTCACTGATGATTTGGCTCTCTGTTTTTGTTTGTTATTGGTGTATAGGAATGCTTGTGATTTTTGCATATTGATTTTGTATCCTAAGACTTTGCTGAAGTTGCTTATCAGCCTAAGGAAATTTTGGGCTGAGACAGTGGAGTTTTCTAAATATACAATCATGTCATCTGCAAACAGAAACCATTCCTCTCTTCCTATTTAAATACCCTTCATTTCTTGCCGTTGCCTGATTGCCCTGGCTAGAAATTCCAATACTATATTGAATAGAAGTGGTGAAAGACGGCATCCTTGTCTTGTTCCAGTTTTCAAATGACATGCTTCCAGCTTTTGCCCATTCAGTATGATATTGGCTGTGGGTTTGTCATAAATAGCTCTTATTATTTTGAGATACGTTCCATCAATATCTAATTTATTGAGAGTTTTTAGCATGAAGGTGTGTTGAATTTGATTGAAGACCTTTTCTGCATCTATTGAGGTAATCATGTGGTTTTTGTCATTGGTTCTGTTTATGTAATGTATTATGTTTATTGATTTGTGTATGTTGAATAAGCTTTGTATCCCAGGGATGAACCTGACTTAATCGTGGTGGATAAGCTTTTTGATGTGCTGTTGGATTTGGTTTGCTAGTATTTTATTATTTTCACATCAATGTTAATCAGGAATATTGACCCCAATTTTTCTTTTTTTGTTGTGTTTCTGTGAAGTTTTGGTATCAGGATGATGCTGGCCTCATGAGTCAGGGAGCAGTCCCTCTTTTTCTATTGTTTGGAATAGTTTCAGAAGGAATGGTACCATCCCCTCTTTGTACCTCTGGTAGAATTCAGTTGTAACTCCATCTGGTCCTGAGCTTTTTTGGTTTGTAGGCTATTAATTACTGCCTCAATTTCAGAACTTATTGGTATATTTAGGGAGTTGACTTCTTCCTGATTTAGTCTTGGGAGCATGTATGTGTCCAAGAATTTAGCCATTTCTTCTAGATTTTGTCATTTATTTGCATAGAAGTGTTTATAGTATTCTCTGATGGTAGTCTGTATTTCTGTGGGATCAGTGGTGATATCTCCTTTACCATTTTTTAAATTTTAAATTATCATTTTTAATTTTATTTTGCATATATCGATTTTTACTTTTTGATTTTTCTCTCTTTTCTTCTTTATTAGCCTGGCTAGAAGTCTATCTGTTTTGTTAATCTTTAAAAAAAAAAACTCCTTATTCATAGAGGTAATAAATTAAAAGAGAGAAAAATCAAAAAATAAAAATCGATGTATGCAAAAATAAATTGACCACTAACTACCCTAATAAAGAAGAGAGGAGATTGAAATAAACACGATCTGAAAAAACAAGAAGGATATTACCACTAACCACATAGAAATACAAACAAACATCAGAGACTATTATAAACACCTCTATCTACATAAACTAGAAAATCTAGAAGAAATGGGTAAATTCCTGGACACATATGCCCTCCTAAGACTGAACCAGGAAGCAATTCAATCCCTGAACAGACCAATAATGAGTTTTGAAATTGAGGTAATAAATAGCCTACCAAAAAAAAAAAGCCCAGGACCCGATGTATTTACCATTGAATTCTATCAGATATACAAAGAAGAGCTGGTAACATTCTTACTGACATAATTCTAAATATTGAGGAGGAGGGACTCCTCTCTAACTCATTCTATGAGGCCAGCATTATCCTGATACCAAAACCTAGCAGAAACGCAACAAAACAAAATGAAACTTTAGGCCAATATCCTTGATGAACATCAATGCAAAAATCACCAAACCAAATCCAGCAGCACATCAAAAAACTTATCCACCATGATCAAGTCAGCTTCATCCTCAGGAGGCAAGGTTGGTTCAACATATACAAATCAATAAATGTGATTAATCATATAAACAGAACCAAAGACAAAAACCACATGATTATCTCAATAGATGCAGAAAAGGCTTTTGATAAAATTCAATATCAATTCATGTTAAAAGCTCTCAATAATCTAGGTATTGAAGGAACATACCTCAAAATAGTAGGAGCCATGTATGACAAACCCACAGCCAACATTATACCAAATGGGCAAAAGCTGGAAGCATTCCCCTTGAAAACCAGCACAAGATGCGCTCTCTCACCACTCCTATTCAACATAGTATTGGAAGTTCTGGCCAAGGCAATCAGGCAAGGGGAAGAAATAAAGGGCATCTAAATAGGAAGAGATGAAATAAAACTATCCCCTTTTGTAGATGACATGATCCTATATCTAGAAAACCTCATTGTCTCAGCCCAAAAGCTTCCTAAGCTAATAAACAACTTCAACAAAGTGTCAGTATGCAAAATCAATGCACAAAAATCACCACTATTCCTGTACACCAACAATGGTCATTCCAAGAGCTAAATCAGGAACAAATTCCTATTCACAATTGCCACACAATGAATGAAATACCTAGGAATACAGCTAACTAGGAAGGTAAAAGATCTCTACAAGAAGAACTACAAACCACCTCTCAAATAAATCACAGATGAAATAAACAAATAGAAAAACTTTCCATGCTCATGGATAGGAAGAATCAACATGGTTTAAATGGCCATATTACCCAAAACAATTTATAAATTCAATGCTATTCCTATTAAACTACCATTGACATTCTTCACAGAACTAGAGAAAACTACTTTAAAATTCATATAGAATTTAAAAGCCCAAATAGCCAAGGCAATCCTAAGCAAAAAGAACAAACCTGAAGACATCAAACTATTCAGAAAACTATAGAAAACCCCATCTTCTCAGTCCAAACATTTCTTAAGCTAATAAACAACTTCAGGAAAGTCTCAGGATATAAAATCAATGCACAGAAATCACCAGCATTCCTTTACACCAACAGCAGTCATTCCAAAAGCCAAATCAGGAACAAATTCCTATTCATAATTGCTGCAAAAAGAGCTACAGTAACCAAAACAGCATGGTATTGGTACAAAAACAGACACATACACCAATGGAACAGAATAGAGAACCCAGAAATAAGGCTGCACACCTACAACTAACTGATCTTTGACAAACGTAACAAAAGAAGCAATAGGGAAATGATTCCCTATTCAATAAATGATGCCAGGATAACTGGCTAGCCATGTGCAGAAGATAGAAACTGAACCCCTTCCTTACACAATATACAAAACTTAACTCAAGATGTTTTGAAGACTTAAATGAAAAACCCAAAAGTATAAAAACCTTGGAAGACAACCTAGGCAATATCATTCAGGACATAGGCGCAGGCAGAGATTTCATGGTGAAGATGCCAAAAGCAATTGCAACAAAAGCAAAAATGGACAAAGTGGATCTAATTAAAGAGCTTCTGCATAGCAAAAGAAACTATCAACAGAGTAAACAATCTACACAATGGGAGAAAATTTTTGCACACTATGCATCTGACAAATGTCTAATATCTAGCATCCATGAGGAACTTAAACAAATTTACAAGAGAAAAACAACCCCGTAAAAAAGTGAGCAAAGGACACAGACACTTCAAAAAAGGACATAGATGCAGCCCACAAGCATATATATATATATATATATATAGCTCAACATCACTGATCATTAGAGAAATGCAAATCAAAACCACAATGAGATAGCATTTCACACCAGTCAGAATGGCTATTAATAAAAAGTAAAAAAGTAACAGATGCTGGTGAGGTTGTGGAGAAAAAGGAACTCTTATACACCGTTGGTGGAAGTGTAAATTAGTTCAGCTATTGTGGAAGACAATGTGGCAATTCTTCAAAGACCTAAAGACAGAAATACTATGGATCCTAGCAAGTCTATTATTGGGTATATACCCAAAGGAGTAAAAATCATTCTATTATAAAGACACATGCACATGTATGTTCATTGCGGCATTATTCACAATATATGGAATCATCCTAAATGTCCATTGATGATAGACTGGATAAAGAAAATGTGGCATGTATATACCACGGAATACTATGCAGCCGTAAAAAAAAATGAAGAGATCGGCTGGGCACGGTGTCTCAAGCCTGTAATCCCAGCACTTTGGGAGGCCGAGGCAGGTGGATCACAAGGTCAAGAGATTGAGACCATCCTGGTCAACATGGTGAAACCCCGTCTCTACTAAAAATACAAAAAATTAGCTGGGAATGGTGACGCGTGC
>CAUYOR010020922.1:0-40547 GCA_963573925.1 Callimico goeldii | reverse complement strand
GAATCAACCTAAATGCCCATCAGTGATAGACTGGACAGGGAAAATGTGGCACATATACACCATGGAATACTATGCAGCCATAAAAAACCATCAGTTTGTGTCCTTTGTAGGGACATAAATGAATCTGGAAACTATCATTCTCAGCAAACTGACACAAGAACAGAAAATCAAACACCACATGTTCTCACTCATAGGCGGGTGTTGAACAATCAGAACACATGGACACAAAGAGGGGAGCATCACACACTGAGGTCTGTAGGGGGAGACTAAAGGAGGGACTGTGAGAGGTATGGAGTTGGGGAGGGACAGCATGGGGAGAAATGCCAGATATAAGTGATGGGGATGGAGGCAGTAAATCATATTGCCATGTATATACCTATGCAACAATCCTCCATGTTCTTTACACGTACCCTAGAACATAAAATGCAATAAAAAATATATTTTTTTAAATCAATTAATATAATTTACCATGACAGATATATGAATAAAATCTATATGATCATCTCAACAAATGCACAAAAAAAAATTTGACAAAATTTCAAATTCAGTCTCTACTTATTCTCAGCATATGAAGTATTAAAAGGGAATTCCTTGACATGGTAAAAGGAATCTTTATATATTTATCTTTCATAATATTTAATTATGTATTTTTAAATATACTTAAATTATATTTAAGTATGAAAAACTAAAAATTATCGCCCAGTATTGTGTACTAGATAAGGATAGCCACTGTCATCATTCTTATTCAACATCATACTAAAGGTTTTAAACCTGTCGTTAACAAGGAAAAGAAATTAAATGTGTACACACTGTCCCTATTCACATCCAACAGAACTGTTTAGAGAGAAAATCACAAAGAAGCTACTAGAATAAATGAGCTCAGCAAGATTAAAGGACAACAGGTCAAAACAAAAATCAATTGTACCTCTACATGATTAGCAATAAGCAATTGTAAATTAAAAATTAAATAATATTTATAACACCAATATACTAAAGTTTTACATCTAATAAACATTTGCAAAATCTGTACACTTAAAAGGAGAACCACTAATAAGATAAATTTTTAAAAGGTCTAAATAAATGGAGAAACAAACCTTGTAAATGTATTGGAAGACAAAATGTCAAAATTTTGACAAATTGAGACTCTGTACATCAATTCTCCACGTATTGATCCACAGAGTCGATACAATCTCAACTGAATACACAACCAACTGGTTCTAAAATGTATATGGAAAAGCAAACAAACTAAAAAAAAACAAAACAATTTTGGAAAAAAACTGTGGGAATGGAAAAGACTGAAATGTAGTTCACTGGAATAAAACTAACTGCAGAAATGCAAATACATACATGGTTGGTTGATTTTCAATAAAAGTGCAAAGGCAATTCAATGTAGAGAAGAAAACATTTACTAATTGGCCATTATAATACATATGAGGCTGGGCACAGTGGCTCACGCCTGTAATCTCACCACTTCGGAAGGCAGAGGCAGGTGAATAGCTTCCGCCCAAAAGTTTGAGACCAGTCTGACCAACATAGTGAAACCACATCTCAACAAAAAATGTAAATAGCTATCCAGCAGTGGTGTCATGTGCATGTAGTCCAGTAACTCAGGAGACTGAGGTGGAAAAATCACCTGAGCCCAGGAAGTCAAGATTGCAGGAAGCTGTGATTGTGCCACTGCACTCCAGCCTGGGTGTTGGACAGACCTTGTCTTTAAAAACAAAAAACAAACAAACAAAAAAAAAACAGTAATAATAGGAAGGTGGATAAAGATAGAGAAATAGAAAGCTCCAAAAATTATCCCCTTACCCATCCAAAAAAAAATTATCTACACAGAAAAAAACGCCTTCCAAAGAAGGTGAGCAATCACAATACCTGGTTTTAACTTCATATCACTGAAAGAGGCACCAAAGAGATTACAACAACATCCTGAATCACCAATGCAATCCTCCCTGACCCAGGCAGCTACAAAGGGGTGCAAAGAGCATTTCTGTCTGCTGAGAGAGAAAGAAAATAGTAATTGTGACACACTGAACTCAGTGCTGTTCTGATAGAGCAGGGGGAAACGGACTAAACTCAGCTGATGCCCACCCATAGAGACAGCATTTAAACCAGCCCTAGCCAGAGAAATCACCAATCTCAGTGGCCCAGGTCCCAATTTGAGTGCCCACAAACCTTCCACTGAGGGTCAACGTGCTCTTGGTCTCGAAGTAAACTTGAAAGGCAGTCTTGGCCATAAGAACTACAACTCTTAGGTAAGCCTAGAACTAAACAAGGCCCAGAGGCAGTGGACTAAAAGGGGCATGTGACATACTGAAATATCAGCTAGGGCAGCCAAAGAAATGTTGGCATCACCTTTCCCCTAACCCCAGGCTGCAGAGCTTGTGGTTCCAAAAGAAACACCTTCCTTCTGCTTGCAAAGAGGAAAGAAGAGTAGTGAGGACTTTTTCTTGCATCTTGGACACCAGCTCAGCCACAGTATGATAGGGCACTGGTCAGAGTAATGAGCCTCTGTTCCAGTCCCTAACACCCAGGTCTTGGGGAAGATCTGAGTATGTTCTCTGGATTAGCAGGCAGATGCTCTTCTTCTCTTCTCTTACTTTGTAATAAATGTACAGAGTCTCTCGGTTTTCTGGGCCACCTATTCAAAATATCTGTGTTGAGGTAACTCAAATCCAAGATAACACAGAGAAGAAATTCAGAATTCTATCAGATAATTTAACAAAAACATTGCAATAACTTAAAAATATTCTCTAAGACCATCAGGGTGGTACACCTCTATGACACTGCTAGCACCCCAGTATAATTGGGTTTGGGTTGCTCCCTAAAGCAGACACAGCTTAGATCACAATGCCCAAGTCCTTCTGCATACCTGAAAAACCTTCCCAAGATGGATGGCTACAAACAATCCCAGAAACTGAAGACTAACACTAAATACCTAACTTTTCAACAACATCTACTAGCATCAAAAACACCCACAAAAACATGATCTCACCAAACAAAAATAAATCACAAGAGATTTTACAATCCTGGAAAAACAGAGATAGGTGACCTTTCTGACAGAGAATTCAAAAGAGCTTGCATTAAGGTAACTCAAAGAAATCCAAGATAACACAGAGAAGGAATTCAGAATGCTATCAAATAAATTTAACATAGATAATGAAATAACTTTAAAAATCAAGCAGAAATTCTAAAGCTGAAAAACACAATTGACATACTGAAAAATTCATCAGAGTTCTTCAACAGCAGAACTGATCAAGTAGGAGAAAGAATCAGTAAGTTTGAAGACAGGTTATTTGAAAATACATCGAGGAGACAAAAAAAATACAATGAAACATAACTACAGGATATAGAAAATAGCTTCAAAACAGCAAATTTAAGAGATAATGGCCTTAAAGAGGAAGTAGAGAAAAAAGTAGAGTTGGAAAGTGTATTCAAAGGGATAATACCAAAGAACTTCCCAAAAATAGAGAAAGATATCAATATCCAAGTACAAGAAGGTTATAAAACACCAAAGAGATTTAACCCAAAGAAGACTACCTCAAGGCATTTAATAATCAAACTCCCAAAGATAAAGCATAAAGAAAGGACCCTAAAAGCATCAAGAGAAAAGAAACTAATTAATACAGTGGAGTTCCAATAAACCTGGCAGCAGACTTTCAGTGGAAACCTTACAGGCCAAAAGACAGTGCCATGACATATTTAAAGTGCTGAAAGGAAAAAACTTTTATCCTAGAATAATATATCCAACAAAAATATTCTTCAAACATGAAGGAGAAATAAAGACTTTCTTTCACACAGACACACAAAAAGCTGAGGTATTTTATCAACACCAGACCTCTCCTATAAGAAATGCTAAATGAAGTAGTTCATAAGAAGGAAAGGGATGTTAATGAGCAATAAGTAATTATTGAGGGTACCAAACTCAATGGTAATAGTAAGTACACATAAAAACACAGAATATTATAATATAGTAACATAAAAAGTCCAAGGAAAAAATATACTACATAACTACAGTTAACAAAACAGTATGGTACTGGCATGAAAACAGACACATAGACCAATGAAACAAAATAGATAACAAAAACAAACATATGTAGAGTAAACTCATTTTTAACACTGGTGCCAGGAACATAAACTCAGGAAACGAAAGCTTCTTTAATAAATGGTGCTGGAAAACAGGATATCCATATGGAAAATGAAACTAGATCTCTATCTCTTGTCATATAAGAAAATCAATAAAAACTGATCAAAGACTTTAAGACTTCAAACTATGAAACTACTACAGGAACACATTGGAGAAAATCACCGGGACATTGGTCTGGCCAAAGATTTCTTAAGCAATATCCTACAAATATAGGCAACGAAAGCAAAAATGAACAAATGACATCACACACAGTTAAAAAGGTTCTGCACAGGAAAGGATTTAATCAACAAAGTGAAGAGACAACTCACAGAATGTGAGAAAATATTTGCAGAAAACCCACCTGACAATTAATTAATAACAGGAATATATAAGAAGCTCAAATAACTCTATAAGAAAAATTCTAATAATCCAATCAAAAGATGGGCAAAAATTTGAATAGACATTTTGCAAAAGAAGAAATAGAAATAGTAAACAGGCATATGAAAAGGTGCTCAGTATCACTGATCATCAAAGAAATGAAAATCAATACTACAATGAGATATCTTCTCGTCCCACTCAAAATGGCTAATATCAAAAAAATAGGCAATAACAAATGCTGCTGAGGATGTAGAGAAAAGGGGACCTTTGTATATTGTTGGTGGAAATGTAAATAAGTCCAACCACCATGGAGAACAGTGTGAAGGTTTCTCTAGAAACTAAAAATAGAGCTGCCGTATGATCCAGCAATTCCACTGCTGGGTATATACCCCCCCAAAAAGGAAATCAGTATATCAAAGAGATATCTGCATTCCTGTTTGTTGAAGCACTGTTCATAATAGCTAAGATTTGGGAGCAACCAAAGTGTCCACCATCAGATGAATGGATAAAGAAAATATGATACATATACACAACGGAGTACTATCAGCCATAAAAAAGAATGAGATCCTGTCATTTTCAAAAACATAGATAGAACTGGAAATCATATTAAGTGAAAATAACCCAGGCACAGAAAGACAAACATTGCATGTTCTCATTTATTTGTGGGATCTAAAATCAAAACAATTGAACTAACAGACAAAGAGAGTAAAAGAATGGTTACCCAAAGCTGGAAAGGTTAGTCAGTGGCTGTTGGCAGGTAGGTATGGTTAATGGGTACAAAAAATTAGAATGAATATGACCTACTATTTGATAGCATCACAGGGTGACTACAGTCAATAACAATTGCAAGATGGCCAACTATAAACAGCTGCAGTGGGAGGTTCCAATCAAGAAGGAAAACAGCCAGTGAATCCTGCACTGGCAACTGAGATATCCAAGCTCTCTCAATGAGAATGACTAGGTGTTTGGCATGACCCATGAAGAGCAAGGAAAGACAGAGAAGAGCAACAGTCCATCTGGCAGCCACACAGGGCAAGGGAAGCCACCCACCACAGCCAAGGGAGGCAGAGGGTAATCGTGCTACCCAATCTGGGAAGCCATGCTCTTTCCACTGATCTGTGCAACCCATGGATCATGAGATCCCCTTCTGAGCTCACACCAACAGAGGCTTGAGTCCCAAGACTGCAGATTCTTGGTGGTGGTTCATCTGGAGACTGTCTAAAATTATCAAGTTCCTGAAGAAAGGGATGGCTGCCATCACTGTGGCTGCTTGCTGGCTCTCATCACTGCTGCTGCCTTCTGCCTAAAATGATTGAGCTCTTGGGGCTAGGGGCAGTGGCCATCACTGCAGCTCTAGTCTGCTCTTTTCCTCTGCCAGTATTGAGCAGACTGGGCAAACTGGACCCAGGAAGAATTCCCCACAGTGGCAGAGTGTGGACAGACTGCCTCTTCAGGCCAGATCTGGACCCACACTTTGTCACTGGGCAGGGCCTTACTGCCAAAATTTCAGAAACTCCAGCCAGGGTTTACCGACAGAACTCTGATCTCCCTTGGGAATGGAGCCACTAAGGAGAGGGGCAACCACAGTCTCTGTAAATCAGCAGACTTAAATATTTCACCCTGCTGACTCTGAAGAATCCGTCCAATCCAGATGAGTGAGATTTACCCCCTAGTGCAGCACACCCCCTCCACCAAAGAGCAGCCAGAGTGCTTCGTTAAGAGGGTCCCTGATCCCATGCCGCCTGTCTGGAATGAGATCCCCCAACAGGGGTTGCCAGACACTATTTAGAAATGCTCCCTCTGGCATCAGGTCAGTGCCTTTCTGAAATGGAGCTCCCAGAGGAAGAAGCAGGCAGGCATTTTGCTGTTCTGCAGCCTTCCCTGGTGACAAGTCCAGGTGCAAGAGGGACCCAGGCAAACAGGGTCTGAGGCAGACTCCCAACAAACCACAGCAGCCCTATGGAAGAGGAGCCTGACTTTTGAAAGCAAAACAAACAAATGGAAAGTAAGAACAACAGCATCAATTAAAAAAAAATCCCCCAAAAAAGTACCTCCATCCAAAGGTCATCATTTTCAAAGACAGAAACTAGACAAACTCATGAAGATGAGAAAAAAATCAATGAAACAACACTGAAAACTCAAAAAGCCAGAGTTCCTCTTCTCCTCCAAATGATCACAACACCTCTCCATCAAGGGCACAGAACTGGGCTGAGGCTGAGATGGATGAACTGACAGAAGTAGGCTTCAAAAGGTAGATAATGATTAACTTCACTAAGCTAAAGGAGCATGTTCTAAATCAATGCAAAGAAGCAAAGAACCATGATAAAACATTACAGGTGCTGTTAACCAGAATAACCAGTTTAAGAGGCACGTAAATGACTTGAAGAAGCTGAAAACACAACAAGAGAACTTCATTTTGCAACCACAAGTATTGACAGCCAAATAGACAAAGCTGAGGAAAGAATTTCAGAGCTTCAAGGTTATCTTGCTGAAATAAGACAGGGAAACAAGACTAAAGAAAGAAGAATAACCAGGACAAAGCAAAACTCTGAAAACTATGGGATTACATAAAAAGAGTGAAACTACAATTGATTGGGGTACCTGAAAAAGGGAGAATGGAACAAAGTTGGAAAACATATCTCACAATATCATCCAGGAGAACTTCCCCAACCTAGCAACACAGGCCAACATTCAAATTCAGAAAATACAGAGAACCCCAGTAAGATATTCCATGAGAAGATCCACCCCAAGACACATAATCATCAGATTCTCCAAGATCAAAATGAAGGAAAAAATGTTAAGGGCAGCCAGACAGAAAGGCCAAGTTGCCTAAAAAAAGTGAAACTCATCAGACTAACAATGTACCTCTCAACAGAAACCCTACAAGCCAGAAGAGAATAGGAGCCAATATGCAACATTCTTTATAAAAAGACTTTCTGGCTGGGCACAGTGGCTCATGCCTGTAATCCCAGCACTTTGGGAGGCAAAGGTGAGTGGATCACCTGAGGTCAGGAGTTTGAGACCAGCCTGATCAACATGGTGAAACCCCATCTTTACCAAAAATACAAATATTAGCCAGGCATGGTGACGCACACCTGTAATCGCAGCTACTCAGGAAGCTGAGGCAGGAAATTGTTTGAACCTAGGAGGTGGGGGTTGCAATGAGTTGAGAGTTTGCCATTGCACTCTAGTCTGGGCAGCAAGAGTGAAATTCCATCTCAAAAAAAAAAAAAAGACTTTCCAACCAAGATTTTCATATCTGGCCAAACTAAGCTTCATAAGTGAAAAAGAAAGAAAATTCTTTTGAGCAAGCAAATGCTGAAGGAATTCATCACCACCCAGTCTGCCTTGCAAGTGGTCCTGAAGGAGGCACTAAATATGGAAAGAAAATACCATTACCAGCCACTACAAAAATACACTGTAAAAAAAAAACCAATGACATTATAAAGCAACTACATAAACAAGTCTGCAAAATAACCAACTAGCATCATGATCACAGGATCAAATTCACACATACCAATATTAACCTTAAATGGATATAGGCTAAATCCCCCAATTGAAAGACAAAGAACAACAAGCTGGATAGAGTCAAAACTCATTGGTGTGCTGTATTCAAGAGACCCATCTCCAGTGCAAAGAAACACAGGCTCAAAATCTACAGATGGAGAAAAATGTACCAAACAAATAAAAACCAGAAAAAAACAGCGTTTACAATCCTACTTTCTGAAAAAACAGACTCTAAATCAACAAAAATCAAAAAAGACAAAGAAGGACATTACATAATAGTAAAGGGTTCAATTCAACAAAAGAGCTAACTATCCTAAATATATATGCACCCAATACACAAGCACTCAGATTTATAAAACAAGTTCTTAGAGACCTACACAGAGACTTAGACTCCCACACAGTAACAGTGGGAGACTTTAACATCCCACTGTCAAATTAGACACATAATTGAGACAAAAAATTAACGAAGGTATTTAGGAGTTGAACTCAGCTCTGCATCAAGTGGATCTGATAGATATCTACAGAACTCTCCACCTCAAAACAACAAAATGCACACTTTTCTTGGCACCACATGCACTTACTCTAAAATTAATCACATAACCGGAAGTAAAACACTTCTCAGCAAATGCAAAAGAACTGAAATCATAACAGTCTCTCTAATCAAATTAGAACTCAAGATTAAGAAACTCACTCAAAACCACACAAATACATGGAAATTGAACAACCTGCTCCTGAATGACTTTTGGGTAAATAATGAAGTTGAGGCAGAAATCAAGAAGTTCTTCAAAACCAATGATAACAAGGGACAACATACCAGGATATCTGGAATGCAGCTAAAGCATTGTTAAGAGAAAATTTTATAGCTCTCAATGCTCACATCAAAAAGCTAAAAAGATCTCAAATTGATACCCTAATATCATAACTAAAAGAACTAGAGAACCAAAAACAAACAAACCCCAAAGCTGGCAGAAGACAAGAAATAACCAAGATCAGAGGAGAACTGAAGGAAAGAGAGACACAAAACCCTTCAAAAACTAAACAAATATAGGAAATGGGTTTTTTTTAATTAATAAAATACATAGATCACTAGCTAGACTAATAAACAAGAAAAGAGGGAAGAATCAAATAGACACAATAAAAAATGATAAAGGGGCCATCACTACTGATCACACAGAAATACAAACAGCCATCAGAGACTACTATAAACACAATTATGTAAAAAAAAAATAGAAAATCTAGAAGAAATGCATAAATTTCTGGACACATATACCCTCCCAAGATTGAACCAGGAAGAAGTTAACCAATTTGTGCCTAGTATTCCATTACTGGAACAGTAAGCTTGCAGGAGTTATTTATATCATACGCTCAAGGTCATTACCAAGGTCTGATTTTTCACACAAAAAAATTTGCAACCTCCAGCATAAATGGGTTAAATCCCTGAATAGACCAATAACAAATTCTGAAATTGAGGCAGTAATAAATAGCCTACCAATGATAAAAAGCAGGAGCAGCAGGATTTGCAGCAGAATACTACCATAGGTACATAGAGGAGCTGGTACCATTTCCTCTGAAACTACTCCAAACAATGGAAAAGGAGGCATTCATCCCTAACTCATTGTATGAGGCCAGCATTATCCTGATAGCAAAACCTGGCAAAGATACCAAAGAAAAAAAAAGAAAGAAAGAAAGAAAACTTCTGTTGGGATTCACTTGGGGTGGCTGGCAAAATATTAGGAAAATATTAGGGAAACTTAGAAGATTATAGTCTCAAACCTTTTGGAAGGTCAAAAGGTTTTAATGGAATGAGCTGAAGGCAGCCAGTTCCCATGCTAGAGCTTTAAGTCATAGGGTAAATGTTACGAATAATAAAGCTCCCCCAGTTAAGTCTGTTTACCCACGTTCCTTTGTCCCTATTCTGTTTACTCACGTAAACTTTGTGCTGGATGGCCCTCTGAGGGGGGTGGTCTAAGGGGAATTATCCATTAATGGTGTTTACTCTGGACCCCAAAATCAAGAGCTTTTATCACTCCTAAAACCACTCTTTTAGCCATGTTAATTATTCATAAGCATGTTGACTTAGAACCTCTGTTATTAAATCTATATTGAGTAAATGTGAGGAGGAGCAGGGAGTGGTGGTTGGTTAGCTGCAATTACCCTCTGAAAGCAGCTGACAACCATCACTAGCCCACTCTGATTCACTGTATTATAGTGTGTGTGAATACATTCATTCATCTGTCATTAAGTCAGGGTCTGCAGGATAGAACTCCATAGGTAGTGATCAATGTCTCAGGTGGTGACCCCGAAGTGACTGAGGCCTCAAACTTCAGGTCTATATCCCTGATGAACATTGATGGAAAAATCCTCAATAAAATACTGGCAAACCAAATCTAGTGGCACAGCAAAAAGCTTATCCATCACAAGCAAGTCAACTTCATCCCCAGGATACAAGGTTGGTTCAACATGCACAAATCAATAAACATAATTCATCCCATTAACAAAAGTAAAGATGGCCAGGCACAGTGGCTTACACCTATAATCCCAGCACTTTTGGAGGCCAAGGTGGCAGATCACAAAGTTAGGAGATTGAGACTATCCTGGCTACCCCATCTCTACTAAAAACACAAAAAAAAAAAAAAATCAGCCAGGTGTGTTGACACACATCAGTAGTCTCAGCTACTTGGGAGGCTAAAGCAGGAGAATCACGTGAACTTGGGGGGCAGAAGTTGCAGTGCACCGAGATCACACCACTGCACTCCAGCCTGGGCAACAGATAGAGACTCCATATCAAAAAAAAATCAGAAGTAAAGACAAAAAACACATAATTGTCTCAATAGGTGCAGAACGGGCTTTGATAAAATTCAATATCCCTTCATGCTAAAAACTCTCAATAAACTAGGTGTTGATAGCACGTATCCAAAAATAATAAGAGCCATTTCCAACAAACCTACAGCCAATATCTGTATAAGCAAAAACTGGAATCATTCCCTTAAAAACTGGCACGAGGAAAAGATGCCCTCTCTCATCACTCCTATTCAACATAGTATTGGAAGTTCTGGCTAGGGCAATCAGTCAAGAGAAAGAAATAAAGGGTATTCAAATAGGAGGAGAGGAAGTCAAACCGTCTCTGTTTTCAGATGACATGATCCTATATCTAGAAAACACCATAGTCTCAGCCTGAAAGCCTCTTAAGCTGATAAACTTCAACAAAGTCTCAGGATACAAAATCAATGTGCAAACATCACAAGCATACCTATACACTAACAACAGGAAAACAGAGAGCCAAATTATGAATTAATTCCCATTCACAATTGCTACAAAAATAACAAAATACCAAAGAATATAGCTAGCAAAGGAAATGAAGGACCTCTTCAAGGAGAATGACAAACTACTGCTCAAGGAAATCAGAGAGGACACAAACAAATGGAAAAACATTCCATGCTCATTGATAGGAGAAATCAGTATTTTGAAAATGGCCATACTGCCCAAAGTAATATATAGATTCAATGCTATTCCCATTAAGCTACCGTTGACATTCTTCACTGAATTAGAAACTCTTTTAAATTCATATGGAACCAAAAAAAGCCTGTATAACCAAGGAAATCCTAAGCAAAAAGGACAAAGCTGGAGGCATCTCACTACCTGACATCAGATTACACTACAAGGCTAAAGTAACCAAAACAGCATGCTACTGGTACAAAAACAGACCAATGGCACACAATAGAGAATTCAAACAACTACAACCATCTGATTAGCAACAAACCTGACAAAAACCAGCAATGAGAAAAGGATTCCCTATTTAGTAAATAGTGCTGGGAAAACTGGCTAGCCATATGCAGAAAATTGCAACTGGACCCGTTCCTTACACCTTATATATAAAAATTAACTCAAGATGGATTAAAGACTTAAATGTAAAACACAAAAGTATAAGAACCCTAAAAGAAAACCTAGACAATACCATTCAGGACATAGGCACGAACAAAGATTTCACAATGAAAATGTCAAAAACAATTGCAACAAAAACAAAATCTGATGAATGGGATCTAATTAAACTAAAGAGCTTCCACACAGCATAAGAAACAAATTATTATCAGAGTATACAGACAACCTACAGAATGGGAAAAAAATTGCAGTCTCTCTATCTGAAAAAATCTAATACCCAGAATCTATAAGAAAATTAAACAAAGTTACAAGAAAAAGAAACAATCCCATTAGAAAGTAGGTAAAGGACACAACAGACACTTCTCAAAAGAAGACATTTATGCAGCCAACAAATACGTGATAAAAAGCTCAACGTCACTGATCATTAGAGAAATGCAAATCAAAATCACAATGAGATACCATCTCATGCCATTCAGAATAGTAATCATTCAAAAGTCAAGAAAGAACAGATGCTGGTGAGGCTGTGAATAAATAGGAACACTTTTACACTGTAGGTGGGAATGTAAACTAGTTCAACCGTTGTGGAAGACAATGCAGTAATCCCTCAAAGACCTAGAACCAGAAATACCATTTGATCCAGCAATCCCATTACTGAGTATATAACCAAAGGAATATAAATCATTCTATTATAAAGATACATTCATGTGCATGTTCATTGCAGCATTATTCACAATAGCAAAGACATGTAATCAACACAAATGCCCATCAATGATAGGCTGGAAAAAGAAAATTTAGTACATATACGCCATGGAATACTATGCAGCCATAAAAAGGAATGAGATCACGTCCTTTGCAGGGACAGGGATGGAGCTGGAAGCCATTACCTTCAGCAAACCCATCCAGAAACAGAAAACTAAACACTGTATGTTCTCACTTGTAAGTGGAAGCTGAACAATGAAAACACATGGACACAGTGAGGAGAACAACATAAACATGGGCCTGTTGGGAGTTGAGTACAGTGGGAGGGAGAGCATCAGGATAAATAGCTAATGCATGCTGGGCTTAATACCTAGGTGATAGGTTGGCAGGTGCAGCAAACCACCATGGCACACATTTACTTATGTAACAAACCCACACATCTTCACAGGTATCTCAGAACTAAAATAAAATAAAATAATAAAATAAAGTGGATCTTACGGAATTTGTAGTTACTAGAGAACAGAAAGAGAAGGAGGATGGGGGAATGAAGTTGATTAATGAGTACAAACATAGACATTGCCCTAGTGTGTTTGATAGTATAGTAGGACAAGTATAGCTAACAACCATTTCTTGTATATTTCAAATAGCTAGAAGAGAAGATCTGGAATGTTCCCAACATAATAAATGAAAAGATGTTTGAGGTAATTGATATCCCAAACATTCTGATTTGATCATTGTATATTACATATGCATATCAAAATATCACACATACTCCATAAATAAGTATAATGTATAAATTTTAAAAAGCAAGACTTTTAGCTAGGAATTTCATGAGGGAGTATCGTGTAACTGGATGGGAAATCACACAGTTTTAAAGATGATTAATTAAAACACAGTCTTTTGGCCATTCACAATGAAATAGTTTTAATTTTTTGTTTTTAAATGAAAATCACTGGGATTAATGAGAAAATAAAGAATACAATGAGAATATAAATTTCACTCTGCTAGTGAAACTGTTTGTTTATACTGCACTTGTGGAGGTCAATTGTATGATACTTAATAAAAATATTAACCTTTATATTTTACTTTTAATATTTTTAATATAAAATATTAAACTTTAACTTAATTGTACATTTTAAAATAAGTAAAAGAGTATGATTGGATTGTTTGTAACAGAAAGGATAAATGGATTGAGGGGATGAATGCCTATTCTTAATGATATGATTATTACACATTGCATGTCTGTATCAATACATCTCATGTACCCCATAAATACATATATCTACAATGTACCCTTATAAATTAAAAGTTAAGGGCCAGGCATGGTGGCTCACACCTATAATCCCAGCACTTTGGGAGGCCGAGGCAGGTGGATCACGAGGTCAAGAGATCAAGACCATCATGGTCAACAAGGTGAAACCCCGTCTGTACTAAAAATACAAAAATTAGCTGGGCATGGTGGCGCGTGCCTGTAGTCCCAGCTACTCGGGAGGCTGAGGTAGGAGAATTGCTTCCACTCAGGAGGCAGAGGTTGTGGTGAGCCAAGATCACGCCATTGCACTCCAGCCTGGGTAACAAGAGCGAAACTCCATCTCAAAAATAAATAAATTAATTAAGTTAAAAAATTTTTAAATAAAAGAAAGAAGAATTATAAGATTTCAACAACAAAAAACAAGCCAATTCTAAAAAAAAGGCAAAAGATTTGAATAAGTATTTCTAAAAAGAATATATACAAATAGTCGCTAAGCACATGAAAAGATGTTCAACATCACTAGTCATCAGGGAAATGCAAATCAAAACCAGCATAGGTTACTACTTCACACCCACTACAATGGTTATTATAAAAAAAATTAAACAAACAAAATAACAAATGTTGATGAGCATGTGGAGAAATTGAAATACTGGAACCTTTGAGCACTGCTGATGAAGATGTCAAATGGTTCAGCCAAAACAGTTAATAAGGCCTCATCTTGGGATATAAAAGAAAATAATCATCAAAATAAATTGCATTCATAAGACATGAAGCCAGAAAATAAAACTATTTAACCCCTCTAGGCCCAGAGACTATCATGGAAGACATGGGCATGTGAAATTCTAAGGGCCAATTTTGAGAGTTAAAATTAGTTCAGAGTTCCTCTATAAATCAAACATTAATATAAAAGGCATACTATGCAATACCAGCATCAGGGACCCTGTATAAAATTAACAAAGTTTTCTTAGAATATTAACCCACTCTTTAATTAAAAAGCTATAAAAGATTATTTTTAAATGTATTAAAAATACATATCCTATGGTCAACATATTTGTTAAAATTTAATAAATTTGCTTATAAGAGTTGAGAGACAGATTTAATTGCCCCATGATGTATTTATTGGCTTATTGTTTAGGAAAGTAAGTCACCTTTCTCAAAAAATAAAGGTTTTTGCCTTTCTTGTTGAAATCTTAGAGTTATCACTTCGACTGAGTGAATGACTTTTTTTATAATGACCTGTGACCATATTCTGTGATGTCAAGTATTTTAAAGTTTTGATATTTCACAAACTTTCCAAAAACAATTCTACATGGAGTCTTTTTGTACTCACAATTTTTTGACATTAGGTCACATGAAGTCCAAAATAGATATATTCAGCTTCTTCGGTATAATAAAATCATACAGGAAGCACTGTCAATTATAAAATGTTGTTTAATCTTCTTTGGATTATATTTATATAAATTATTAGTATGTGTTTTAAAATTGTATGAGATTCCTGTGATTCTGTTATGTCCCAACTTGTTATTAGTAGCAATTATGGTTATCATGTAAAATTGTTGTATGCCACAGAAGTAACCAAGTTTCCTTGTAAATTGTGTCTTTAATCATGTCTGTTCTAAGACTTTTGTCATCCATAATTTTTTTACTTTGATCCTTGTATAGGGGAGTTTATAATCAGCTCTAGAAACCCGGAATACTCTTAAATACAGGTTTCTGATAACTTTAGAGACTGTGTCATTGAAATGGAGAGAAAAACTCCCAGGATTCTCACGGAGAGCTGATGCATTCATAAGGATTGTTGATCCAATATTGAGAAGATGAATTAATTACATGAAGTGAATTAACAGAAAATTAAAATAATATTTTGTGATTTTTTTTTTGTTTGTAATATTTGCTAATTATTTTTTGTCTTTCGGAGTCGATAAAAACTTCTTTTTTAAGCTATTTACAGCCTTTAATAATAAAGTAGACTCTTATGAGCAAAATTTAAAACATAATTCTTTTCTTTCAACCTAATTTCTCTAAAATTTGGAAACTATTTTGTAAGTATTCCTAATTTATGATAATATAATTATTCACAAAAGTTCAATAATAATCTATTTTCTTTTCTTTTCTTTTTTTTTTTTTTTTTTTTTTTTTGAGACGGAGTTTTGTTCTTGTTGCCCAGGCTGGAGTGCAATGGCGCAATCTCTGCTCACCACAACCTCCGCCTTCTGGGTTCAGGCAATTCTCCTGTCTCAGCCTCCTGAGTAGCTGGAATTGCAGGCATGCGCCACCTATGCCCAGCTAATTTTTGTATTTTTAGTAGAGACGGGGTTTCACCATGTTGACCAGGATGATCTCGATCTCTTGATCTCATGATCCACCTGCCTCAGCCTCCTAAAGTGCTGGGATTACAGGCTTGAGCCACTGCGCCCGGCCAATAATCTACTTTCTTATAAAAGCACATAATTGGAGACACTGGTTATTTAATCAAGGCTTTGACTGGAATGGCATATTTTCAAATTGCATTGAGGAAAATGAGGCTGATCTACGGAAAAATAGAAGCCCCTTAGAAAACTTTGCCACATCTCTTGTCCCTTCCAAGTTCCTGACTTACGGTCAAGTAGAAAATGTCATTTTCTTACAGGTCCAGGAACCCCAAGTTTTCTTGGGACCTCAAAAGAAATTTACCCAACTCACACAGGTATCTGCAGGCACAGATAAATCCTTGGCTGGGATCAAGGTTTTTAAAAAGATCTTAAAGTCCTTATAAATAAGGTTACAGCAAAGCCAATTTTATTTAACAAAAGAGAGAGAACCTATATGGCAAATTATTATTCTTGCTGCTTTTTCTGAAAATAATCAAGCCAAGTACAATAGGACTAAAACTTATGTGACAAATAAGTTGATACTACTATGATTTTGTCTTTAACAAATTGGAGAACTGGAGAGAAAAAATGTATTTGAAAATAAACTACAGTATGCTTGTTATTAGATTCTAGCCTCGTTTTTCCATTTTTATTATCTTCTACAATTTAAACTGAATTGTAAATTTTTTCCTGGCTACAAGTCTCCAAAATAATGTTTTCACTTTTTTCTTTCTTCCTTTTCCCTTTTTTCCCCGTTTTAAGATGTGCTTTTCTGAAAGCCCTGTGAACTGAAGCTAAACAAGTTATATTTTGGAAGAAAATAACAGCTGCCTACTGATGTATGGACTTCAAAGTAATATGGCCTATATCAGGTTTCCAGGATTGTTTTCCCTTTTTGTTTGTCTGCTTTCTTTCTCTCTTCTTCTCCCGACATTTTTCTTTGTGGGTACATGAGACTTCACAACCTGCTAAAAAATAAGCTTTCCTAACAACATGGGATCTATCTATCTAGGAATAAACTGTCCTGGCCAGAAGAGATTAGACAAAATCCGAGACCAGAGACTCATTTTCTTCTAAAATACTTTCTCTGGGACATTTTAAAAAGAAAAGAGGGATAAATGTGAAGGAAAACAAAAACTTGGGACCTCAATTCACTATGCTGAAAGAAAAAAAATTAAGCTGAAAACTGGGTCAGACAAGAAGCTGCCTTACGTTTTGTTCCTAAGGAAATAGCTACAGACAAAAGGTCAAATATCACCACAGGTACTCTCTGTTCACCTTATCTTATGTAAAGTTCCGACTTACTGAGTGTGAGACAAAAATATAATTGACTATTCTCCTATGTGATCCTTTTCTCTTGCAAACTGTGGATTACCATACCCTCCCTGTTTCCTGTACAGCCCACTTTTTCCCTTTAAATAGTGAAGCCCTCAAAGTCATCTTTGGAGAAAGGCACAGAACACAGGCTGTTTCTGTGATTCTGTGTTTATTTCTTCCAGGCATGCTTTACCTTGGCAAAATAAACATCTAAATTGATTGAGGGAAAAAAAATCAGCAAGAATTTTTTTATAGAAATCAAGTTGATTGTAAAACTTATATGGAAACTCAAAGGATCTCTAATAGCCAATACAACTTTGAAAAACAAGAAAATTCTGGAGAACTTACATTATGTGAAATCAAGACTTACTGTAACACCACCAAAACCAGTATAGACATTAGGGTAGACATAAACCAGTGAATCAAAACAGAGAGTCCAGAAATACATACATGTGCATATGGGCGATGAAGCTCCAACAAAACTGCAATGGTAATTTAACTGGAAAATAATAGTTTTTTACTACAAATAATGCTAGAAAAACTAAACATCTTTTTAGCAAAAAAAAAAAAAAAATGAACCTTATCCTATCCCTAACTCAAAATCGACTTGAATTAACATAGACCTATTATTAGAACTATAGAACTTCTAGAACAGATATATCTTTGCAATCCTGGAGTAGGATTTCTAAGATGAGATACAAAAAGCCTAAACCATGAAAGAAGTGGAGGTTGTCAACTGGGAGAAGGAACAAGGAAACTTCTTAGGGTGATGAAAATGCTATACATTTTGATTACAGTGAAGGTTACATGAGAGTATATATTTGCCAGAACTCATTACATTGTATGCTAAAATATGGATATAAGTTGTTGTATTTAAATTACAACCCAATAAAGTTTATCTTGAAATGCTTAAAAGTGAAAGTGGCCAGAATCCATTGTTATGTCAAAGAATTGTCTACTTATTTTACATATAGATATGTAAAATTAAAAGTATATATATTGAAAAAAGTAAAATTTCCTATGACTCATTCTCCTTAAAATCCTATTCTCATTCCCTAGATGCAAATGCTCTTAATCATTTCTGTTTTAGTTTCTTAAGTATTATTCTACAGAATAATTTTATACATTCATATCTTAATTTGTCATTATCAAACAGTATGTATTGAAACTGTGCTAGAAAAAAATAAGAAAATAGTTTCTTTACATTATTCTCCACTTCACTTCTCTATCTAACAATTCTTCTTACTTCTCTTATTATTTTAAATATTCTATTGAAGTGGTTATCAATGTAAGCAGTTTGCCTATGGAGCATTTTAGAAATTTGTTGAGGCATTTTTTGTTTTAATAATGATGCAAGAGCAACAATGGCATTTGGTTGGTGGAGATTAGGGATGCTAGATGCACTACAAAGCAGGGGAGAGCCCTATACAAATTCCAAAAGTGCCACTAGATATTCAGGTACGCAAAAACCCTATTTATAAATATATGAGTTTAGTATCTATCTCTGTTTACACATACATGCAAAAAATTTTGCATGGCTCTAATGAACTCTTTTTTTTTTTTCAAGAATGCAAGTAAGATGTAAACCAAGGAAAGGTTACAGTAGATATGTTCATAATTTTATCCAAAAATATGATCATTCATATCATATCAACAAACACATTGTCATTCATTATATTTGATTTATTAACACAACACTACCATATCAGTCAACATTTGTAGTGGTTAGGTTATATTTATACTGATTCTACACACAAATACAAATGTTGGAACTCTTTATTATGGTTTCTATTTGCCTGGTTACATGCATATCTGTTTTTCCTAACAGAGAAATCCCATTCAACCTGTAGACCTGCATAAAATGTCACCTCCTCTGGGAAGTCTTATCTGACTTCCCCAAGCAAAGGTAATTATTGCTCCACTGTGTTCCACAGTATACTGTTTATACCTTTCTTACAGAATTATTACTTTTCATTTTTAATTATGTATATCTTTGTTCCCCTAGTGATTGTGGTTTCTCCTCAGAAGAGTCTAATCTCTTTTTATCTCTACTTTCTCTCACTCCACCTTATGTATGACCTAATGCTTAGCACAATGTCAGCAATCTATAAAAAGTCATTGAATTACTAAAATAAAAAAAGGACTTTTAGGACCTAATTTGAATTGAACACTAACTATTGTTTTTTGCTTATCTGTCAAGAGCATAATGGACATGTTGTATTCTAAATCATCAAAGGAACAAACAGCATATTTATATTTACAGTGTATTAAGATAAATAGTTATAATTAGATCAAATAGCAAAAAAAAAAGGCACTACAAAACATTCACGTATGGACACAGATACAAATGGGGAGAACTAAAAACTAAGCCTGCAGTGTTAATTCAATATAATGCTTGATTATTTTAATGTACAAGGCAGGAAATACGAAGTTATTATTTTCAGAGAAATCATATCTCAATTACATTCTACATGCACATAAAACCGTCTAAAATAGTGGCATTAATGACTGTACAAAATCAGCTGGCAACGTTATTGTTGCCATGGAATAACTTTTAATTTCTTGACTTCTGTGCATTTTAATGTCCAACCACATAGTTATTTTGCCCATATTTTCAGATTCAAACTCTTTATACTCTTCTTTCAAAATGCTCCACATTTAACTAAGGCAGCATAAATTAGTAAGAATATGGATTTCACAGTCACATAGATCTAAGATTGGATTCACTTACCTCAGACGCATACTGCAGTATAACATTTGTTAAGTAATTTAACTACTTTGAGCCTGTTTCCTTACCTTACAATATGGTTCTGAAGGTTATATTAAAACACATGCAAAGTACTTAGAACATAGTATTCACTCAAGTAGTTGGTTATTATTGTCATCATTATTATCATTTCTATTATTAAGACAACTGTATCTTAAAGAAAATGTATTTAGTGAAAAGAATAAAAAATTCAACTCTATAAAGTATAAAGAAAGATTCAGGAAAAAAAGAAATCATTTAAATTTAAATCCATGAAAAATATCTTGGTGAAAATCTTTTTTTTTAAAGTCACACTGAATGCTATAGCATCCAGGTAAAATTACACACTAAAACAACTTATCATAGTATGCAAAATACTTGTCCCCAAACTTAGAGACAGAATAACACAATGACTTTTTCCTATTTAAGAAAGTTAGAGATGAAAGATAAAATAATTTCAGTTTATCTTTACAGAAGTAAAGGTCTCATTCTAATTATGTTATTATTATTATATGCCTTGCTGAAATTGGTTCTACACTCTTTAAAAAATACTGTATGAATAATGAATATTTAGCAAGAAAATTATGAACAAATTTTGGGGCAGAGGGAGCAAAGAAAAATGTATATCTATAAACGTAGCATGTACCTGGTGAAATAACATAATTATAATCTTATTTCACTCTTATAAATAGGCCTGTTGAAACATCTAGAAATACACTTGAGGGCTGTGTAGAATTTTTGACATTTAAATGGGTTATGCTGCTGATGGATGTGATAAAACCTCAATTTGTTTTATTTTTATATTGAAAATTACTTCACACAAGTTATAAGCAATTTGTATTGGTCAAAAATGAAGAAAACAGCTTATTAATTAAAATTGACCTTTGTATATGACATGTATTTCACCTCAGAAGCTAAAACACCTTCGAAGTGGTAACAAATTACCTCTACGTATAAGTGACACGTAGTTAAATGACTCTGTCAAAAGTTCCCTTATGAAGCCATATTTCTAGGGCTTCATAATTTTGAGAGAAAACTACATTAAAGATGAGTCTTAATCCACAAATTCTCAGCCAAGAGAATAAATCTAACATTTCTATTTGTGGATGTTTTAGGAAAGTGAATCTATATGTTTGGGAACCTTAGTCTCAGTGAACTAGTACCCATTATATAGCTTTTTCCTAGCATTTTATAAAATCTTTCCATGTCACTTCTCATGGAAAAATCTATCTATAAGATATACTGCAAGAAGTCACCAAAAAACCCTAAACAGTAAAATAAAAATCGCAAATATACATACCCTAATTCTCTCTAGTTACATATCTCTATAACACAAACAAGATATCTTGGTTTGTTAAGCTACTATCAATTAGAGGATGTTTCAATTACCAAATATATATTAAAGATCTATTTTTGCACTCACCCTATCTTGTGCCCAGAACTAAGGAGAAGATACAAGACACATAAGCTGTAAATCAACCTATCACTCAATAGAAGAATAAGGGTATGCAAAAAAAATACTATAGTCTCAAAAAGTTGACCATCTAGTTAAGGACTATACTAAAAACAATAAAAATATATAATGAAAAATGTTGTATTTATTCAAGAAGAGAAAATTCAGTACAGACAGGATAGTTTTGTAACACAGAGTTAGAAGAAATGTAGACCTAAGGCTAAATTCTTTCTTGGCTATTTTTGGGTCATATGACCATGAATAAGCTTAAATTCAGCAAGCGATGGTCTTGTACATCTCTGTTTTCATCACATAGTTGTGGGGGGAATAAATAGTGGCCCATTTTTCCCTGAAAGAGTAGTTTACATACAATTTTCCAACCTTTTACAGTAAGTTATTTCTCTCCTTTGGGAATCACTTACATCTTTTACCATTTTGTATTATAGTTAATTACATATGCCTTAATGTCCACTTCCCAACCAGTCACTTAAACACTAACCTTCCACTTAGGTGCTAGTTATAGTGCAAATAACTATATATTCTTTCTATACTTTTAATAGAGATACCTGCATTCAGAGAAACAGCATCTATCCCTTCCTCACAAAAGGCTTCCTGAAGAGCATGCCATCTGAACTACCTTAAAATATGTGTGAAAATGAGTTCCAGGAAGAATATGTACAGAAGAACAAAATGTTAGTCTGAGTCTAGAGAGAGAGAAAGTATCTAGATCATGGAAGGCATGGTATGATATGCTAGGTAGTTTAATTTTTATTCTGAAGGGAGTAAAAACCCATCCCTGAAACATATAAAGCAAAGCAGTGGTACAATCTAGCCTTGAGGCTCAAAGCCCTGAAACATATAAAGCAAAGCAGTGGTACAATCTAGCCTTGAGGCTCAAAGCTCCTTTCACAGAGAGGAGAAAACAGGAAAGCTGCCTCTGTGATGATGATGTGAACACAGCAGGTGAAGTGTGGTAAATAAATAAGGGAGGAAAGAGTGTTAGAGGCACAAGAAGTCTGGGATGGTTCACTCTGTCATGCAGAAGCAGAGACTATTCTCCTTCCACACAGACAGAACTGTTTGAGGAAGGCATAATGATAGATCAGCCTTTGGAGAATTTACATATGTAATCTTGTCAAGCTCTACAACTGCATTCTGGTTCCCAAATTAGACTTGTACTTCTAAATGAAATTTTAATTTATATGCTAAAAACAGAACCCTTAAAAACAACATCTGGCTAGTTTTCTTAATCTATTTCTGCCAGATTCAATATTCAAAGAGTTCCAGCACAATGCTCTCCAAATTGTGGCTCATTAATTTCCCTCATGGTTTACTAGGTACCCACTCTGTGCTAGGCATTGTGATAAGTGCTGGAGATCCAGATATGAGTAAGACTTAGGATATCCTTCAAGGAGTACAGGCAAGGAAGGTGGAGTAAACAAGTGTAATAAAGTGTTTAAAATTTTGTGATATATATATGCACATTGTAGAATGGAGATCTAAAGAAGAAAAACAAACAAAACAAAACAACAACAACAACAACAACAAAAACTCCCTATGTTGGGAAAGGGAGAAGAATCCAGATAGGTTTTTTTTAGAGAAAAGGTAACATGATACTTGAATTGAGTCTTCAGTAGATACCCACAAGACAGCCAATGTATGAAGTTGTGATTCTGGAAAAGATAAGTTGTTCTAAAATGAAAGGCCCAGAGATTCAAAAGAACAGCTGTGAGAAATTATAGAAGTCAGCCTATAAATAACCTTATATAGGTATTAAGAAATGTGCACTTTATACCATAAACAACTGAAATTATGAATGAATCTTAAGCAGTGAGTATTTTCAATATTTGCTCTGTACAATAGAAATACACCTCTGGCAGTAAAATGGACAATTAATTGGAGAATTAACATTGTACAATGAGACTGGACAGCAAATGCAGTTGGGAGACCAAAACAACAGTCTACATGAAAGATAATGATGATCTGAACAAAAGCAAAAATAGTGGAGGTGAAAATGAGAGATATCCACATGGCGTATCGAACAATTCGATGTTGTTACTCCCCTAATTCTTGCATCCCATTCTTTATTACATTTCTCTTACAAATGGATCAATGATAATAAGTGAATATGAGAGAAAAGATAATAAAAATAAAAAATTGCAACCTTCAAACACGGCAATACTAAATTCTCACAGTTCCTGGGAATAACTGATCACTCAAACAGGTTCAGCATTTTTATTCAAGACTTAGAAAAAATAAGTGTTACATAATTTTTTCAGATATTTTCAGATGGGAGGCTAACTATGAGCATAGATGTCAGACTCTAGATTCAAACTATCTTCATAAGTGTTAAACCAAATTGACAAATATAAACATAAATCATGCAGAGATCTTGCATTTAGCTTGTGCAAGAAATCAACTGCATGAATATTCATCCAGCCTACTGGAAAGAAATGTGAAAAAAAGTAATCTCTAAGTTTTAATTGATCAATATCATAAAAATTAACAAAACTTACCATAACATTAACAGAAGTTAATTCTGAACATGTAGAATTAGTTTTAATGCATTATGTACTGATCAGACCATAGTTGAAGAATTTTGGTCCATTTCAGGTATAACAATTTAAGGAATACATAATTACAGTATTTATAAAGGGAAAGAACCATGACCTATTGAGTCATATGAGATTCATATCCAATAAAAAGCTAAAAAAAATTAGTTACAATAACAAATTTGTCTTCACAACCACAACAGAGTAGCTACTCCTAATAATTAATAAATAAGTCAATAAATAAATAAAAAAGATTAAAACTAAAGGGATACAACTCTCTTCAAAAATTTGAAGAGTTAACAAGTAAAAGAAGGACTGGGCTGCCAGACTTGCACTATTAGATTGAATAAAGAGCCACCAATGGGTAGATTTCAGCTCAATAGATGAAAAAATACACAAAAATCTAATGAATATAACCTTCCAACAGTAAAATAAGATGCCCTAGTAAACTGCTGTCCTTTTTCATGAGTGGCAGTTAAAGCAGAGACTGATTAATACTTGGGTTTTCTGGAAAATGGCATCTTCCTTGAGTAGGAAGTTGGAAAAGATGGCCTTTTAGTATCCATAAAAGTCTATGATTCAAATAACTTACTAAGCATCTACTGTATGTTCAGCCAGTTAATAACAAAAGCAAAATAAATAAAGTATATGGCTTCTGTTCTAAATATGCTTATTCTAAAGTTGAGAGGATTCAATTAATATTTGTAAAACAATTAAATTGTCTACAGTTGTTTACAATTAATAACTGTTAAACAATTAAAGAATAATTAAATAACTATATACTACACAAGATTAGAGATGAACTCATTGGAAAGACCTCATGTAGTTGGTGAAAAATGAGTTAGTTTCTGAAGGGTGAACAACTTCGCTTTTAACATTTTCATTAGTCAGGTGTGGTGGCACCCATCTGTAGTCCTAGCCACTCCAGAAGCTGAGGCAGGAAAATGACTTGAGCCCAGGAGTTCAAGGATTCAGGGAGCTATCACCACCCCACCTCCCTCTAGCCTGGAGTGACAGAGCAAGACCCTACCTTAAATAAATAAATAAGCATTTTCATCAACTGACTAATAAAATAATACTTTATTTCTTTTCAATTAACTGAAGTGATGACATATTTTTTATTTTCCAACATACGAGTGGGAAAACAAACTTGTATTATGATGTCTAAAAGTCATTTCCATACTTCCACTGATAAAGACTATCTTATTTTAAAAACCTATGTTTTATATCTTGAGATGATACTCTAAAAGGAATTCAAATAATGAGGAGAAGTGTAGTTGTATTAAAAGACTAATAAGAAATTCCCATAAATAAGATCCCAAAAGTCTCTTATTAGAAACTAAGCATAGGCCGGGTGCGGTGGCTCATGCCTTTGGTAATCCCAGCACTTTGGGAGGCCGAGGCAGGTGGATCACGAGGTCAATAGATCGAGACCATCCTGGTCAACATGGTGAAAACCCATCTCTACTAAAAATACAAAAAATTAGCTGGCCATGGTGGCACATGCCTATAATCCCAGCTACTCAGGAGGCTGAGGCAGGAGAATTGCCTGAACCCAGGAGGCAGAGGTTGCGGTGAGCTGAGATCTCGCCATTGCACTCCATCCTGGGTACCAAGAGCGAAACTCCATCTCAAAAAAAAAAAAGAAAAAGAAAAGAAATGAAAAGAAACTAAGCATATTTGTTTAAAATAAAAAATAAATAAAATCTCTCCCATATGTATCCATGACTATGTAACTAAATATAGAAATAATCAAGTTTTATAATCTTCTAAATTTAAACTTCACAACAGATAATTCACTATTCTTGTCTCCTCACATTGCCTAACAAAGTGTCTTAAATAGAATAAATAAGTTATAAACCCTTGAATGAATTGAAGAATAAATGATTAAGGAATACAAATGTAGATGCTCTCTCAGATTATGCTTATATCATTTCAATAAGTCTGATGATGTGAAAATTAGGCATATTGAACCACTGAAGGCAAAATGAATCAATCAGGATTCAAAGTAGAATTTGGTAAAAAAAAAAAAAATAGCTACTACTTTATGAGAACTTATGATGTGTGAGACATTGGCCTAAGCATTTTATATATTATTTTGTGTAACAGAAAAATCTTAGGGAATAGTTCTTCATTCTTTCATTTTACCAATAAAAAAAAAATTGAGGCTTAAATAGTTAACTTTCCCAATATCACACAGCAAATTAGTGAAAAGACTGTAATTAAAATCCAGCTCAGATTTCAAAACCACTATTCATGCATTCATTCATTCAATAAATAATTGAGTGCCAACTGCATACCAGGAAAAGTTGTAAGTGTGGGGACAATAGCAGATAGATACCACTCATTCAGGGGCCTTTGCAGCAAGTATTATTGGGTGCCACTTATTTGCCAGACATTGTTCTACATGCTTATTATGACATAGGGAGAAAAAAAAAATCAAAATCTCTGCCTCGATGGAATCTATATTCTAGTTGGAGAGATACATAATAAATATATAAATATATAATACTATGGTAGACGTGATATAATTCCACCAAATCTCACTTCTTCTTCTCTCCTGGGAATATAATTTGACTACATTTCCCAGTCTCCCTTGCAATTAGATAAGGTCATGTGACTGGACTCTAGGCGATATATCTATAAGAAAAAGAGACTATATCATTTCCAGACCTTCTTTCAAAGATAATCCTCCATACTCTTTCCCCATTCACCAGCCAAAAACAAAAAAACATGATCTTAGCAGATGGAGGAGGCATACATAAAAAAGAACTTGAGTCCCTGAATGACTAGATGACTCTCTAGTAAACCCAAAACTATGATCAGAGTAAGAAATACATTTTGTTGTTTAGTCAATTAAATTTGGGGTTCATCTGGCATAACAGTAAGCCTATGTATATTAATACAAATATAAATGACATGTAGTAATAAGTGCTATGAAGAAAAATGAAACAGAATGAGATTGAGAGAGGAGGTACTACTTTAGATAAGATGGTAGGGAAGAATTCCCTGAAGAACTGACATTTTATCTGATCCCTGTGTTAAGGGAGACAACAATTTCTGTGAAGATCTAGGCAAAGAGCATCAGAGGTAGAAGAAAGAAAAGTGTAAAGATGCGGAAGAAGAAGCAAACTTGTAAATTCAAGAAACAGAAAGAACCAAAAGAAATTGAGAGCACTGTCCCATTGCCTTTAATTGCACACTTTTTATACAAAATGGAAAAAACAGAGTGAACAAGTTAACTTTCTCCCCCCAAAATATCACTGAAATGGAATGAAGATGTGTAAGGAGAGTTCTAATTTCTTAATCTGTATCAGTGATTCTCAACCCTGGGCAATTTTGCTTGTTACAACTGTAGGAGGTACTAGATGGTAGAGGCCACAGATGCTGATATCAGTGATTCTCAATCTTGTTGTTTGTCACAACGAAATTGCCCAGGGTTGAGAATCACTGATATCAGCATCTTTAGTCTCTACCATCAAAGAATCCTGTATCAGTGATTCTCAACCCTGAGATATTTTGTTTGTCACAACTGTAGGAGGTGCTAGATGGTAGAGGCCACAGATGCTGATAAATAACCTATAATGCACATAGGTGACCCTAAAACAAACAATTATCTGGCTCAAAATGTCAATAGTCCAAGATTGAGGCATGCTAACCTAATAAGTAAAGGAAGGGTTCTTAAAAGTGAAAGCAGATATAAACCCTGAAAATTGAGTAAAAATTACTTTGGTGAAGAAGAAAGTGGTCTAGGCTGATGAACTTGCAATCCAAAGGCTAGCAGAAAGATATATCAGGACATACAGAAACCGCAAGAGAATTGATAGGAAAAGAGCATGGAATATAAAGAGAAGTTAACAATGCAGACTCTCTTCAATCCAATAATACTGGTCTCCCCATTCATTCCCATGCCACTTCTCAGGTCGTTTTCATTACAAAGACTGTTCTATTAATACTTTGAGATTAACTGAAAAAACAAAGTCTAAAGTTTAAGCCCTTGTCTTAAGAGCTACATCATTTATTCTAAAACATTTCAATTTCAACTTTCTGGATAAGATGGCAGAAAGATGAGATGCCGCAGAGTATACTGGAAAAAGCCCTGATCTGGAATTTAAAAAACATAGGACCAGAGGGACACAGCATGATGGCCAAATAAACACACTACAATCAGTGAACAGGAAAGTGGCAAATACCAAAACAGTCTCCTTTCCTGGACATTCACCAGAAGCACCAACAAATAGTATCTTCTCAACCTGGCAACCTAAGCACCTGCTTTGAGTTTACTAAGGACAATTAATATTTCTTAATAACTATGTTATAAATTTGTAAAATTATTGTCAATTTTAATATGTATTCTCTATCAAATCTATCTGCCTTTCTCTGACTTGTTAAAGCTAAGGGGAAAAAGTGTATTGATAATCTCTCAAATGGCTGATACAAGGTCCCTCCTCAATTCTAATCATTCCCACTATTAAACAGTATGGTAAAGTAGCACCTCTAAATTATTCATTCCTTCTATTTAGTGTGCTAAAATAAGCACATGCAAATTATTGCATCCCTTTTGATTTTTTACCTAGTATGTACTTCATTTTCTCTTGCCATACATATCTAACTTCTTCCCCTCTATAATATCAGTGTTTTTGCAGTCACTGTACTTTTTATGCTTGCCCTATCTCCCTACCATTTATTTTCCTTTATATCACATGCTTAACAATTACTATCTTCATCAAGCATCATCCCCTTAATAGTACACTATGCTTCACAGGCTTCAAAAATCTTTTCTCGCTGAAGCCCTTACAAAAATACTATGAGATAAGCAGAATAAGTGTTATTCATGCTTTGTAGATGAGAAGACTAGATGTTACCTATTCATCACACTTTTCTGTTTCATACTTTCTCTTACCTTTCAACTTCAGTAAACTCCCTTTTCTTCTTTACCTCTTATCTATAGTTTACTCCATTATGTGTGGTAGTCTGCTACTGACTACTCCTTTCTTAGCTACTCCAGTTCCTGTTCTGTTCTCTTTTCCTAATACTTCACAGTTTTGTGATACTACTCACCATCTTAGAAATAACATAAGTAGGAGTCCATCTGGGAGACACTAAATAAAATATATTAGAGGCATTCCAGGGTTGTCAAGAAGCTTCCTCAAAAGCACGTGCACTAAAGTGAAAGAAATGGAAAATGAACAATCCTAAAAAGAGAAGGAAAAAGGCTGGGCACAGTGGCTTACACCTGTAATCCCAGCATTTTGGGAGAACAAGGCCAGTGGATTCCCTGAGGTTGGGAGTTCAAGACCAGCCTGACCAACAAGGAGAAATGCTGTTTCTACTAAAAATATAAAAAATTAGCTGGGTGTGTTGGCAGGTGCCTGTAATTCCAGCTACTTGGGAGGCTGAGGCAGAAGAATTGCTTGAATCTGGGAGGTGGAGGTTGTGGTGAGACAAGATCATGCAAATTGCACTTCAGCCTGGGCAACAAGAATGAAACTCCATTTCAAAACAAAAAAAGAAGAGAGGGGAAAAGGTGCAAAAATTCATGGAGTTATGTCTTTGCTTCCATTGTTATAGCCAGCTATATCATTTAGTATAGCTGAAAGGCAGCAGGGTATACTGGAAAAAGCCCTGATCTGGAGCTAAGAAAACACTGGACCAGAGGGACAGAGCAAGATGGCAAATGAAAGGCTCCACTGATTGTTCTCTGCACAGGCTCACCAAATTTAACAATTATCTACACAGAAAACCACCTTCATAACAACCAAAAATCAGATACCAGTTTGGCCACAGTAGAGTAAAGCACTAAGTGGGCTCTTGAGGGCCCTAATTCTAGGCCTTGACTCTTGGATGGCATTTCTGGACCTGTCCTGGGCCAGGGGGTAGCCCATTGCCCTAAAGGGTTAGTCTCAGGCCTGACAGCATTCACCACAAATAGACTGAAAAGCACTTGGGTCTTAAGTGAACATTGGCAATAGCCTGACAGTACTGCCTATGAGCTGTGGTAGTGGTGATCAAGGAGAGATGCTCCTCTGCCAGTGAAAAAGAAGGAAAGTGTGGGAAGGACTCTGTCTCATGGTTTGAGTGCCAGCTCAGCCTCAGTAGAAGAGAGCACCAGTAAGACTTCTAAGATTTTTTGACTCTAGATTCTGCCTCCCGGATTGCATCTCTGGACCCATCTGGGTCCTGGAGGAACCTGCTGCCATGAAGGGAACAACACAAGCCAGGCCGGATTGACAAACTGCTGATTACGCAGCCCTAGGGTCTTGAGTGAACATAGGTGGTAGAGGGGCAGTAGTTACAGTGGGCTTTAAGGAAGACCCAGTGCTGTACTGGCTTTAGGTCTCACTCAGCACACTCCCAGTGGTACTAGTCACACTAATACCCATGTCAGCCCAATCCCAGCACCAGGTGGCACAGCACAAAGAGAAAGACATTGTTTGTTTGGGAGAAAGTAAGGGAAAAAAACAACAGTCTCTGCCTGGTAATCCAGAGAATTGTTTTGGATCTTATTCAACACAACCAAGGCAGCACCTCTATGAATCTACAAGAACCACAGCAGTACTGGACTGGGATTCCTCCTAATGCAGACACAGCTTAAATCACAACACTGAAGTCCTTACAAATACCTAAAAAGCCCTCCAGAAAAGGAGAGATAAAATAAGCCTAGATTGCAAAGAGTAAAAGAGTACAATAAATACCTAACTTTTCAATGCCTAGACAGGGACAAACCTATACAAGCATCAAGACCATCAAGGAAAATATGGATTCCACCAAATGAACGAAATAAGGAACTAGGAGCCAATCCTGGAGAAACAAAGATATGTGACCTTTCAGACAGAAAATTCATAATAGCTGTTGAGGAAACTCAAAGCTGTTTAGAGGAAACTCAAAACACTTCAAAATAGAACGAATTCGGAATTCTATCAGATGAATTTAACAAAGACATTAAAATAATTTAAAGGATTCATGCAGAAATTCTGGAGTTGAAAAATGCAACTGACATACTGAAGAATGCATCAGAGGATCTTAATAGCAGACTTAGTCAAGTAGAAGAAAGAATTAGTGAGCTCAAAGACAGGCTATTTGAAAAAACAGAGCATACAAAAGAAAGAAAAAGAATGAAAACCAATGTTTCTACTAGATCTAGAAAGTAGCCTCAACCAGGCAAATCAAAGATTTATTGGCCTTAAAGAGGAGATGGAGAAAGAGAGAGATGGGTCAAAAGCTTTTCCAAAGAGGTAATAACAGAAATTTCCCAACATAAAGATATCAATATTCAAGTATAATGAAGTTATAGAAGACCAGGAAAATTTAATTGAAAAAAAAACTACAAAATGCATTTAATAATCAAACTCCCAAAGGTCACAAATAAAGTATCCCTAAAGTAGCAAGGAAAAATAAATAAATAACATACAATGGAGCTTCAGTAGGTCTGGTAGTAACATTTCAGTGGAAGCCTTACAAGCCAGAAGACAGTGGTATGACATATTTGAAGTGCTGAAGAGAAAAACTTTTATCCTAGAATAGTATATAGAGCAAAAATATCTTTCTGGGAAATGAAGACTTTCCAAAAAAAAAAAAACTTAAACATTTCATCAACACCAAACCTATCCTATAAGAAATGCTAAAAAGAATTATTCAATCATAAAGGGACATAATGAACAATAAGAAATCATCAGAAGATACAAAACTCACAGGTAACTGTACTGGCACAGGAAACCACAGAATATTATAACATTGTTCATCATAAGTACACAGAAAAACAGAATGTTACAACACTGTAATTGTGTTGTGTAAGTTACTATTTTCTTAAGTAGAAAGGTTAAACAATGAAACAATCAAAAATAACTACGATAACTTTTCAAGTCATAAATAGTAAAATAAGATATTAGTAGAAACATATAGTACAATAAGATAAAACTTTTTAAAAACTTTAAAAAGTAGGGAGACAAACTTGAAATGTAGAGTTTTTATTAGTTTTCCTTTTGCTTGTTTGTTTACGCAAGCACTGTCATGTTGTCATCAGTTGAGAATAATGGGTTATAAAATAGTATCTACAAGACATATGGTAACCTCAAATCTAAAAACATATGATAAATACAAATACTGCAAATGCAAGAAATGAAATTATAACACCAGAGAGAATCACCTTAACAAAAAGAAATACAGGAAGGAAAAAGAAAAGAAAAGAGGACCACAAAACAACCAGAAAACACATAAGAAAATGGCAATGTAAGTCCTTATTTATCAATAATAACTTTAAATATAAATGTACTAAACTATCAAATGAAAAGACAGAGTGGAGTCAGGATCCAAGATGGCCAAATAGGAACAGCTCTGGATTGCACTTCCAAGCAAAAATGCAGAGGGTGAGTGATCACCACATTTCCAAATGAATTTTTATATTCCACAGACCAGGAGATACCCAGGCAGAAAAGTGCCATGAGTCTCCAGCAATGCTATTGTAGCCAGTGCAGTGGGTCTCCGCACAAAAACTCACACAAATCCAGGTGCTGCTTCAACTGGTGACTGGAATGCCTGAGAGACACAGTAACCCATACAACTGGAAAAAAAGAATACCGAAACAGGGAGCCAGGTGATCTGGCTCAGCTGGTCCCACCCCAAAAAAGACCAGCAATCTGAAATGCTCTGGATTGAGAGTTTCACAACAAGCACAACTGGACCCAAGATGATCCAGCTTTGTGGAGGGAAGGGCGTCTGCCATTGCCAAGGCAGTCCACAACTACCAAGGCAGTCAACTATTGTCGAGGCAGTCTACCATTACCAAGGGAGTCCGCCATTACTTAGGCAATCTACCAATACTGAGGGAGTCTGCCATTATGGAGACAGTTCACCAATACTGAGGCAAACCACCAATACTGAGGCAGTTCTAACTATATTCGCATAAACAAAACTGCAAGGAAGTACACAGAGCACCTGGGCAGTGCTCACAGCAGACTGTGATTGGTGACCACCTTGCTGGGAAGGGCATCTCTGAAAAAAGGCAGCAGAATGACAGTAACAAAAAATAAACCCCACCTTCCCAAAACAGATCACCTGGGGACAAAAAGGAGGTTATGAGTTCCACTGCATCAGACTTAAATGTATCTGCCCAGCAGCTCTGAACAGAACAACAAAGCTCATAGCTCAGCACTTGAGCTCCTATAAGGGACAGACTGTCTCCTCAAGCTGCTCCCCAAATCCTGTATAACCAAAGAGACACCTCATAAAGGAGAGCTCAGGCTGACATCTGGTCAGTATCCTTATGGGAAAAAGATAAGAGAAGAAGAAACCGGCAGCAACCCTTACTGCTCTGCAAATGCTGCAGGTGATCCCCAGGAAAGCAGGGTCTGGAGCAGACCTCCAGCAGTCCTACAGCATGAACCACTGGCTGTTAGAAGGAAAACTAAGAAACAGAAAGAAATAACTTCATCATCAACAAACAGGATGTCCACTCACAGACCCCATGTAAAAGTAACCAACCACAAAAACAACAGGTAGATAAGTCCACAAAGATGGGAACAAACCAGCATAAAAAGGATGTAAATAACCAAAACCAGAACACCTCTCCTCCTCCAAGGGATAATAACTCCTCACAAGCGAGAAAACAAGGCTGAATAAAGAATGAATCTGATGAACTGACAGTAACAGGCTTCAGAAGGTAGGTAATCACAAAGGGAAGCCCATAAGAATCACAGCAGATCTCTCAGCAGAAACCCTACAAGACAGAAGCCAGTGGAGCCCAATATTCAACATCCTTAAAGAAAAGAACTTTCGGCCGGGAGCGGTGGCTCAAGCCTGTAATCCCAGCACTTTGGGAGGCCGAGGCGGGTGGATCACAAAGTCAATAGATCGAGACCATCCTGGTCAACATGGTGAAACCCCATCTCTACTAAAAAAATTAGAAAAAATTAGCTGGGCACGGTGGCGCGTGCCTGTAATCCCAGCTACTCAGGAGGCTGAGCCAGGAGAATTGCCTGAACCCAGGGGGAAGAGATTGCAGTGAGCCAAGATCGCGCCATTGCACTCCAGCCTGGGTAACAAGAGCGAAACTCCGTCTCAAAAAAAAAGAAAAGAAAAAAACTTTCAACCCAGAATTTCATATCCAGCCAAACTGAGCTTCATAAGTGAAAAAATAAAATAAAATCCTTTGCGAACAAGCAAGTACTCAGGGATTTCATCACCACTAGGCCTGATTTATAAGAGCTTCTGAAAGAGGCACTACACATAGAAAGGAACAATCAGTACCAGCCACTCCAAAAACATACAAAATGGTAAAGAGCATCAACATAATGAAGAATCTGCATCAACTAATGGGCAAAACAGTCAGCTAGCATCAAAATGACAGTATCAAATTCACACATAATGATATTAACCCTAAATATTAATGGACTAAATGCCCCAATAAAAAAAAAGACACAAACTGGCAAATTGGATAAAAAGCCAAAACCCATCGCTGTGCTGTATTCAGGAAACCCATTTCACATGCAAGGACACAGAAAGGCTCAAAATAAAGGGATGAAGAAAGATTTACCAAGCAAATGGACAGCAAAAAAAAGCAGGAGTTGCAATTCTCATCTCTGATAAAATAGACTCTACAGCAACAAAGATCAAAAGAGACAAAGAAGGACATTACATAATGGTAAAAGGATCAGTGCAACAAGAGGGCTCACGATCTTAAATATATACGTGCCAAATGCAGGTGCACCCAAATACAAAAGGCAAGTTGTTAATGACTTACACAGATACTTTGACTCCCACATAATAATAGTGGGAGACTTTAACACCCCATTGTCAATATTAGACAGACCAACCAGACAGAATTCACAAGGCTATCCAGGACTTGAACTCAAACAAGGAACAAGCAAAGCTAAGAGACAATCAAAGAACTCTCCACCCCAAGTCCACAGAATATACATTCTTCTCAGCACCACATCACACCTACTCTAAAACTGACCACATAACTGGAAGTAAATCACTCCTCAGCAAACGCAAAACAACGGAAATCATAACAAACAATCTCTCAGACCACAGTGCAATCAAGTTAGAACTCAGAATTCAGAAACTAACTCAGAACCACACAGCTTCACGGAAACTGAACAACTGGCTCTTGAATAACTGGATAAACAATGAATCAAAGGCAGAAATAAAGATGATCTTTGAAACCAATGAGAACGAAGACACAACATACCGGAATCTCTGGGACACATTTAAAGCAGTCCCTAGAGAAAAATATATAGCAATAAGTGCCTATATAAGAAGCAGGGAGAGCTCTAAAATTGACACCCTATTGTCAAAATTGAAAGAGCTAGAGCAACAAGACGAAAAAAACTCAAAACCTAGCAGAAGACAAGAAATAACTAAGATCAGAACAGAACTGAAGGAGATAAAGACACAAAAAAAAACCCTTCAAAAAATAAATAAATCCAGGAGTGGTTTTTCGAAAACATCAACAAACTAGCCAAAATAACAAAAAAGAAAAGAGAGAATAACCAAATAGATGCAATTAAAAAATGAAAAAGAAGATATCACCACAGATTCCACAGAAATTCAAACCATCATCAGAGATTATTACATACAACTCTATGAACATAAACTAGTTAACCTGGAAGAAATTTATAAATTCCTGGACACTTGCACTCTCCCAAGCCTAAACCAGGAAGAAGATGAAACCCTGAATAGACCAATAACAAGGTCTGAAGTTGAGGCAGCAATTAAGAGCCTACCACACAAAAAAAGCCCAGGTCCAGATGGGTTCACAGCCAAATTCTACCAGACACACAATGAGGAGCTGGTACCATTTCTCCTGAAACTACTCAAAATAATCCAAAAAGAGGGAATCCTTCCCAAATCATTTTATGAGACCAACATCATCCTGATACCAAAACCCAGCAGAGACTCAACAAGAAAAGAAAACTTCAGGCCAATATCCATGACGAATACAGACACCAAAATCTTCAATAAAATACTGGCAAACTGACTGCAACAGCACATCAAAAACCTTATCCACCATGATCAAGTGGGATTCATCCCAGCGATGCAAGGCCGGTTCAACATACGCAAGTCTATAAATGTAATTCACCACATAAACAGAAGCAAAGACAAAAACCACATGATTATCTCAATTGATGCAGAGAAGTCCTTTAACAAAATTCAACAACACTTTATGCTAAAAAACCTCAATAAACTAGGTATTGACAGAATGTATCTCAAAATAATAAAAGCTATTTATGACAAACCAACAGTCAATATCATACTGAATAAGCAAAAACTGGAAGCATTCCCTTTGAAATCCGGCACTAGACAAAAATGCCCTCTCTCACCACTCCTATTAAATATAGTACTGGAAGTTCTTGCCAGAGCAATCAGGCAAGAAAAAGAAATAAAGGGTATTCGAATAGGAAAGGAGGAAGCCAAATTGTCTGTATTTGCAGAGGACATGATTGCATATCTAGAAGACCCCATCATCTCAGCCCAAAATCCCCTAAAACTGATAAGCAACTTTAGCAATGTCTCAGGATAAAAAATTAATGTGCAAAAATCATAAGCGTTCCTATACACCAATAACAGACTTAAAGAGAGCCAAATCAAGAACAAACTGCCATTCACAATTGCTACGAAGAGAATAAAATACCTAGGAATACAACTAACAAGGAACGTAAAGGACCTCGTCAAGGAGAACTACAAACCACTGCTCAATGAAATAAGAGAGGACACAAACAGATAGAGAAATATCTCAGGTTCAAGGTTAGGAAGAATCAGTATCATGAAAATGGTCATACTGCCCAAAGTAATTTACAGATTAAACGATACCCCATTGAGCTACCAATGGCCTTCTTCATAGAACTGGAAAAAACCACCTTAAACTTCATAGGGAAACAGAAGAGAGCCCACATAGCCAAGACAATTCTAAGCAAAAAGAACAAAGTGGGAGGCATCACACTACCTGATTTCAAACTATACTACAAGGCTACAGTAATCAAAACAGCATGGTACTGGTACCAAAACAGTGATATAGACCAATAGAACAGAACAGAGGCCTCGAACGCAACACAACATATCTACAACAATCCGATCTTTGGCAAACCTGACAAAAACAAGTAATAGGGAAAGGATTCCCAGTTTAATAAATGATGTTGGGGAAACTGGCTAGCCATGTGCTGAAAGCAGAAAGTGGACCCCTTTCTGACACCTTAAATTAAAATTAATGTCAGATGGATGAAAGACTTAAACATGGCCGGGCGCGGTGGCTTAAGCCTCTAATCCCAGCACTTTGGGAGGCCGAGACAGGTGGATCACGAGGTCGAGAGATCAAGAACATCCTGGTCAACATGGTGAAACCCCATCTCTACTAAAAATACAAAAAATTAGCTGGGCATGGTGGCGCGTGCCTGTAATCCCAGCTACTCGGGAGGCTGAGGCAGGAGAATTGCCTGAACCCAGGAGGTGGAGGTTGCGGTGAGCAGAGATTGCGCCATTGCATTCCAGCCTGGGTAACAAGAGCGAAACTCCGTTTAAAAAAAAAAAAGACTTAAACATAAGACCTAACACCACAAAAACCCTAGAAGAAAATCTAGGCAAAACCATTCAGGACATAGGCATAGGCAAGGACTTCATGACCAAAACACCAAAAACATAGGCAACAAAAGCCAAAATAGACAAATCAGACCTAATCAAACTCCATAGCTTCTGCACAGCAAAAGAAACAGTCATTAGAGTGAATCAAAAACCAACAGAATGGGAAAAAATTTTTGCAGTTTACCCATGTGATGAAGGGCTGATATCCAGAATCTACAAAGAACTAAAACAGATTTACAAGAAAAAAGCAAGCCCATTCAAGTGGGTGAAGGATATGAACAGACACTTTACAAAAGAAGACATACATGAGGCCAACAAACATATGAAGAAATGCTTATCATCACTGGTGATTAGAGAAATGCAAATCAAAACTACATTGAGATACCATCTCATGCCAGTTAGAATGGCGATCATTAAAAAATCTGGAGACAACAGATGCTGGAGAGGATGTGGAGAAATAGGAACTTTTACACTGTTGGTGTGAGTGTCAAGTAGTTCAACCATTGTGGAAGACAGTGTGATGATTCCTCAAGGACCTAGAAATAGACATTCCATTTGATCCAGCAATCCCATTACTGGGTATATATCCAAATGATTATAAATCATTCTAGTATAAGGACACATGCACGCAAACATTCATTGCAGAACGAATTACAATAGCAAAGACCTAGAACCAACCCAAATGCCCATCGCTGATAGACTGGACAGGGAAAATGTGCCACACATATACACCATGGAATATTATGCAGCCATCAAAAACGATGAGTTTGTGTCATTTGTAGGGACATGGATGAACCTAGAAACCATCATTCTCAGCAAACTGACATGAACAGAAAATCAAACACCACATGTTCTCACTCACAGGTGTTTGTTGAACAATGAGAACACATGGACACAAGGAGGGAAGCACTACGCACTGGGGTATGTTGGGGGAAAATAGGGGACGGAGAGCAGGGGGTGGGGAGTTGGGGAGAGATAGCATGGGGAGAAATGCCAGATATAGGCAAAGAGGAGTAAGTCAGCAAATCACACTGCTACATGTGTACCTATGCAACAGTCTTGCATGTTCTTCACATGTACCCCAAAACCTAAAATGCAATAAATAAAAAAATAAAATTTAAAAAAAACACAGAAAGTGGGTAATATCAAACTTCTCTGAGAAAAAGTTCGTATTCTAACCAAATGCACAGAAACTAAGAACCTTGAAAAAAGGTCCTGACGAAATGCTAACAAGAATAAACAGCTTAGAGAGGAATATAAATGAATTGATGGAGCTGAAACACACAACACGAGAACTTCGTCAAGTATACACAAGTTTCAATAGCCAAACTGAAAAACAGTAAAAAAGTAAAAAGAAATGCACAAAGCCTCCAAGAAATATGGGATTATTTGAAAAGACCTAATTTACATTTGATAGCTGTACTTGAATGTGACAGAGAAAATTAATCCAAGTTGGAAAACACACTTCAGGATGTTGTCCAGGAGAACTTCCCTACCTAGAAAGGCATGCCAACATTCAAGTCCAGGAAATACAGAGAATACCACAAAGATATTCCTCAAGAAGAGCAACCCCAAAGCACATAATCGTCAGATTCACCACAGTTGAAATGAAGGAAAAAATGCTTAGTGCAGTCAGAGAGAAAGGTTGGGTTACCCACAAAGGGAAGCCCATCAGACTCACAACGGATCTCTCAGCAGAAACCCTACAATCCAGAAGAGAGTGAGGGCCAACATTCAACATCCTTGAAAAAAAAGAACTTTCAACCTAGAATTTCATATCCAGCCAAACTAACTTTCATAAGCAAAGGAGAAATAAAATCCTTTATGAACAAGCAATTGCTCAGAGATTTTGTCACCATGAGGCCTGTTTTACATAGCTCCTGAAAGAAGCACTAAACATAGAAAGGAACAACCAGTACCAGCCACTCAAAAAAAGTACCAAATGGTAAAGAGTATTGACACAATGAAGAAACTGTGTCAACTAATGGGCAAAACAACCAGCTAGCATCAAAATGTCAGGATCAAATTCACACATAATAATATTAACCTTAAACGTAAATGGGCTTAATGTCCCAATCAAAAGACACAGACTGGACTGGCAAATTAGATAATAAGTTAAAACCCACCTGTGTGCTGTATCCAGGAAACCCATCTTACATGCAAGAATACACCTAGGCTCAAAATAAAGGGATGGAGGAAGATTTACCAAGCAAATGGACAGCAAAAAAAGCAGGAGTTGCAATCCTACTCTCTGATAAAATGTATTTTAAACCAACAAAGATCAAAAGAGACAAAGAAGGACATTATATAATGGTAAAAGGATCAATATAACAAGAAGAGCTAATGATCCTAAATATATATGAACCCAATACAGGAGAACCCAGATACATAAAGCAAGTTCTTAATGACCTACAAAGAGACTTAGACTCCCACACAATAATAGTGGGAGACTTTAACACTCCACTGTCTGTATTAGACAGCTCAAAAAGACAGAAAATTCACAAGGATATCCAGGACTTGAACTCAGACCTGGACCAAGCAAACCGAATAGACATTTACAGAACTCTCCACCCCAAATCCACAGAATATACATTCTTCTCAGCACCACATCACACCTACTATAAAAATGACCACATAATTAGAGGTAAATAACTCTTTTGCAAATGCAAAAGAACGGAAATCATAACAAACAGTCTCTCAGAAAACAGTGTA